>WSXT02053424.1:0-12890 GCA_011762715.2 Neuroterus valhalla
TTCAAACTAGTTTTGGTTTCGGGTAGTGTTTCTAGGTTAGTGTACACGTTGAAGTCTCGTGTTGTTATGCCCCGCCTCTTACGCCAGAGCGCAAAGAGCGGATCATCTCAAACCGGACTATTGTGTACATATTTATACCAATGTGGGCTGACCACACCTACGACTGGTTCCCATCGGCTGGCCGCGGCTTCTTATTCTTGTATTCGCAGCTAACCTCAGGGGTGTTTAACCTCAAGGGCCTTTCCTCTATCCGCAACCTAAGGACGCGCTACATAGTGGTGATAGGTACTTACCAAGTAGAAACAACACCAACTATAGAGGAGATAAACTAACCATTTCATCACAGCTCGCTAAAGGAACATAAGAAAGAGGTTGAACCAACCTGCAAATACCAATAAATTGACTGGCGTACGGATTTCTCGCCACACAGGGATCAAGGGTAAAAAAGTGGACCAGCTGGACAACATCGTTGAAGCATACAAATACATGGGCACAGATTCGGTGTGTGGACTAGCGTATTGTTTTTTCTGGGATGGCAATCAGAAATTGGATCTAGAAGAGGCTCTAGGCTAGGCTCGAACATAGCTAGGGAAATCCTAAGTTTTACCAGAAGGCCTATGGTAATTCGTTTGAACGCTTGAAGGAACAATTACTGGAACTATAATCCCTGCATGTCCCATGCCAGTGCCAGCATCAACTAGGCTTAATCAACATACTTCTTGAGAATATAACATAGAACCAACGACTATCGCAACGCTAACGGTGGTCAAGATGCTGGTCTTTCTCAACAGGTCTGTAGCTGATCACTATGAGAAACTTGTTGAGAGTGTAGCACAATAGGCTTCATAGTCTGAGTGCCATGTGCTTTCTACTAGGCCCTCTCTCTGACCCATAAACAGAGATTCAAAATTCTACTATACTGAACATTTTTAAATTGTCTTCAAAATTGCATTATTGAATTTTTTCAATTTTAGTATAAGGTCATGAATTTTATTCTCAGGACCACCCAACCTCCATCAGATATGAAGGCCCCTTTTCAGAAAGCCTCCTCAAATTTTATTCGAACTGCTAGAAAAACCCAATTACATACTCGGTAGATTTTTGTCCTTCGTTTTCCCATCGCTGGCTTCCCCATTTTCATGCAATACCCTTTTACCTGATAAACCTGCTTTTACCATACCCATGACCCATCCAACCAATGCTTTACTCCTGCCGTTTGCAGACCGCATAACACGCAATTTTTTTCTTACTCTCCCATCCTGTACTGATTCGTTTCTCCCATGTTCCCACACCTTGCTTCTGCTATTAATTCCTGAACCACTCTCTAACCCTCCTTCCACAGGTACTTGTCTCTTCCTTTCAGTCTGATAGCTTTATGCTTCTTGTTGTACTTTGCACCTCAATTTCTTCTACTGTTTTTTTTCTTTACTATTCCTTTTCCATACTGATGAATTCACTTCCCTTTTCATGCTCTTATTCCCTATCTTTCTGTGTCATCCTAATTTTTATGAAATACTCTTCTGCAGCTGCGACTCTTCCATTAATATATCCTCCCGCTTTCCCTTTCTTCCACGCCCTCCTGTATCAACATTCTCCCTTTACACAGGCAACCATTGCATCAAAGACGAAAATAACTCTTCTGATATTATGAAAAATGACTCCTCTCCCATTTCCTATACTTTCATTTCAGTTATTAAGGTACTTCCTGCTCTCTTTAACACATGTAAATCCATTCTCTAATTCATATCATTTCTCTTCAACAAAAAACTCAGATCAATGAACTCATCAATGAACTTATCAACCTTTCTCTTTGCCTCCCCCAGCTTGATTGTTGTACAATAAATGTTTCAAGACATAATTGTTGTCCAAAGTTTTCCCATCTGCCCTTAAGCCAGCTTGTATTGCTTGCGAAACGCCTTTGCTTTCCACCTCCTTTCTAAGTCACCATCAAGCACGATTGCATAGATCTTGTATTTTGGATTCAGCAGCGGTATATTCACAAAGTTTTTAGTCCTTTTTTCATTTTTTGTCTTCTGCAAAAGTTTGACAACTCCTTCTTTGTATTACTGCAGATGCTCTTCTTCTTTGAATACTGTCTTAATAGCTTCTGTAAGTCTTCTTTGCGGCTGTACTTTATTGCCCGACCAAGCTTCATCATCCATCCCGTCACCACCAACTGATCTTGTTCACTGAACTTCTTAATTTGAATCACGTGTGTCTCCTCCACATAGTCTTCCACCACATCCTACCCTTTTCTCCAATCCGGTCATCTACCTTTTTCTCATCTTACTCCCCCAACGAACCCTGAAATAACTTTCTCCTTTCCTCATGTTTCATATTATTAATTACCTCTCTCCCTTTCCTTCTTATTTCCGGGCCTCCGATTCCGGTCGAATGTTGTTTATATCTTCCTTTCACGCTTTTTGCTTTTCTTCTTTTTTCCTTCTCCCAGATCTCATTCTTCATTTTTGTCTAGTTTTTCTAAGAAGCCTTTATATCCTTTATTCCTCCTCTCTTACTTCTCATAAGCTTTCTTTACTCTCTTCTTCTTCCTTTTAAACTCATTATCCTAGTGCAGCCTAACTGAATACTTTTCTTTTTCAGAATGCCTTTCTTTGAATACACTCCCGTATTCGAAATGCTCTTGAACGGTTCTATTCTCCTACGTTTGGACAATGTAGCCATGTGTAAATTTCCTTATTTAACCCTACTTTTTTGCATTATTCCTCCTATCCCTTATTGCTTCCCTTCCTACTTCTCTACTCCATCTATCTCTTCCATGATCATTCCTCCTTTCACCCTTTCCTTTGTTTTTGTTTTCATTTTCTTTCACCTATATCCACATTTCTCTCAAGTCTACCATCCTGAACTTTTTGGGTTATCTCAGAAACCGGAATTTTCATTCTTGATTTCCACTACGGTTCACAATAATATTCTCCTGCCGTCGTTTCATTTTTCCTCTTCCCCGCCCTTATCACCTAAAAAAACCTGCATCATCTTCTACTAGCCCTCCTTGATCCTCGTTCCTCTTTACCTTCTTTGTATCTATCTTCTGTTAAATGTCAGACCGTGATCCATGAGAATCGTTTTCCCTCATAGTTTGCTTCTATTATATATTTTTCTTGCTTTGCTCCCGCCGATTCTTTTTCTACTATCAAGACTTGTAGATTCTCTTCCCATAATATGAAGTGCTATAAATTTGCTTGGATACCTTTTTCCCTCCTGGAACTTTTAGCTTTATTTTGAAAACTTTGAATCTTCACCCTCCCATTAGAGCAGAGGCTAACTGAAGCTTTTACGGCTTCCGTCAAATAGGCGCCACTACTCCCCTCGGCACTTGGATACTTCCCAATTTTTTTTTTACATTCTCAATCTGAATGAGAAGGTATTGGTCTTATGTGAAAATTGGCTCTCTCGGATTTGATGGAATCTTCTCGTTTTGAGACCCCCCGAGACAGAAAAAATGGTTTCTACGAAAGTATCTGTATGTCGGTCTGTCTGTAGTCTGTAGTCTGTGTACTCGATAACTTTCGGAAGAATGATCGGATTGGATTGCACTTTGGCACACGTTTCGAGGGACCAAAAAGTCAGGTCGAGTTTGTGAACCTGCTGTTTTGGATAAAAAAATGAAAGAGAGGGAATCTTTCGAGCATTTTTTTGAAATTTCTTGCCAAGACTCAAAAATTATAAGGACGGTTTCTTATAGAAGGTAAAAAGTGAAACAATTTATTCTAATGATTTCCTTTAATAAAAACAGAACTGTTAGAGTTGTGGCGTTTTCAAAATTCAAAAATATAAAAGAAAATTATGATTTTTAGCCAAATAACGCAAGATTGAAAAGAAAGTCAGGAAGAGAAAATGTTCCTTTTCGGGAGCGCTACAAGATCGTGAATACCATGTTTTGAATTTCCTCAAAAAATCGAAAATTGCTATTTTGATCGAACAAAAAATATTGAAGAATAATCTGTGAACTCGATAACTTTCGAAAGAATGATCATATTCGATCGTGCTTTGCATCCATTTCGAGGGACCGAAAAGACATGTGAACTTCGTTAAACAGCTTTTTTGGATGAAAAATGGAAGAGAAGGAGGATTTTGAAAATTTGTTTGGCCTTTTTTTTCCAAGACACAAAAATTATAGGTACATTTTCTCGTAGTAGGTGGAAAGTAAAGCAATTTATCCACATGATTTTTTTTCATAAAAGCGAAATTGACAGAGTTGTGGCATTTTAAAAATTCAAAAATATAAACGAAAATGATAATTTTCAGCCAACCAACGCAAGGTATGAAAAAAAGTTTGAAAGGAAAAAATGTTTCTTTTTTGGAGCCCTCTAGGATGACATTTACAACTTTCCGAGTTTTCTTGAAAAATCGAAAATTAAAATTTTTGTATTTTAGAAAGATTTTGCTATTAACTTGAAGATTTGTCTTTTTTAGTTAGATTCATTAGTTCATGATTCAAAACCGAAATTGTTTTTGGTTGATGTATCTGTTGTTACATTCCTGTTAAAAATCGATCTCAGTTGATAAAAAATTCAACAACTGCAGGAAAGAGGGGGAATAAAGTAGAGAAGGTGGAAAGGCAAGGAGAAGATCAAGTGTAGAAAAAGGACAAAAGAAAAAAGGAGAATAGATTTATGACGAGAACGCAGTTAAGTGATGAAGAAATTTACTTAAGAGGAGAAGGTAACAAAAAGAAAGAGATAGAAGTAGAGAAGAAGAGAAGAACAGAAAAAGAGGAGGAGGAATAGAAAAGAACAGAAGAAAGAGAAAGAGAGATGAGAATTGTAAAAAGAAGGGTAGAGAAGGACAATAGAAGACAAAAAAAGAGAGAAGAGGAGGCGTGAATATGAGAATATGATAAAGGAAAGATAGCACAAAGTAAATAAAAGAAGACCAGGAGAAGAGAATAAGACATAGGGGAAGGAAGAATTCTATGGGGGTGAGAGAAGATAATAATCAAGAAGGAGGAGAGGAAAAAGGAAGAATGAAAGAAGAAAAGAAGCAAAGAGTGTACCAAAGAAGAGGGGAAGAAAATAAGAGAGTCAAAAGAAAAAGAAATGAAGAAAACAGTACAGAAAAGAAGAGTTACTAGGAAAAAAGGAAGAAGCAAAAAAGAGAGGGAGAAACGAAGACAGTTAGGATATGAAGAGAAGAAAAGTTTAAGAGAAGAGGGGACGAGCATAGAAGAGAAAGAGGAAAAAAGAGAAAATAAGAGGAGAGAAAAGTAGAAGAGGATAAGACGAGAAAAAAGGAATGAAGAGAAGGAGACAAGTAGTAAATAAAAATAGAAGAGCAGAGAGAGTCGAGGAAAAAAGGAAGTAAAGGAGTGCAAGATAAGTGTAGGAGAGAAGAGAAGAAGAGGAGAAGACAAAAATATAAGAAGGGAAGGAAAGGCGAATGGAAAAAAAGGAAAAAGAAGAAAAAAAGAGAGTTAAGACCTAAAAGGGGGTTGGGAGAAGAAAAGAAAGGAGAAAATATAGAAGATTGGAAGGAGTAAAGCAGAGAAAGAGGATAGTGGAGAAGGTGAATATTGGAGGAGAAAAACTTTCAGAGGTGAAGAGAAGAAGAGGATAAAAGGAGGATAACAGAAGGAGAAAGGAGTGATGAAAAAAAGAAGAGTTTTGAACGTGGATGATAGAAAAGGAAAAGTTGTGTGACGAAGTGTAAAAGAAAAGGAGGGAGGTAAGAAAGAAAACTATAGGAAGAGAAAATAGGATCCAAGAAGAGAAGAAAGTGGACGGAAGTCACGAGGGTAGGTGATTTAGAGAGAGAATATAAGGAGGAAGTAAGAGAAGGATAAAGTAAGGAGAAGAAGAGTGCAAGAAGCAGAAGAGGGTCGGAAGAAGAAGGAGAAAAGAAAAAAAGAAGGGATAGAAGAAAAAAGAGAAGGAGCAAAGAAGAGGGAGGGATAAGAACAGAAGACGAGATGTCAGAAATAGAAGGGAAAATTATGAAAAGAAAAAAGTAACGAGGAGAAAAGAAGTGAAGAGAGTTGGGAGAAGAGAGGAAGAAGAGCAAAAGAGCAGAGGAAAAAGTGAAGAGAACAGAAGAATGGGAAAAGTGAAAAAGCTGAGAACTGAGAGAGAGCGTGAACATATGAAGGGAAACAGAAAGGAGAAAAGAAGGAATTAAGAAGAGGAGAGAAGTATCGGAGAATGAAACGGAAAAAGAAGAGAATAAGAGAAAGAGCAGAGAGTTTGAAAAAGGAAAAAGAAGAAGAGAAGAGAACAGAGTAATGAGAAGAAGAGGAGGAACACAGGAAAGAACAAGGAAGAAACGATTTGAGTGACGGAGAAAGAATGCGTAAAAAGGAGAAGAAAAGGAGAGGAGAAGTAAAAAAGAGAAGATGAGGAGGAAATAGAAGTTTCAGGGGAAGGAAAGGGTAGAAGAGATATAAGAGTAAAAGAAAGTCTGGATAGGAAGAGAGTCAGGTGAAGAAGGAAGCTAAGAGAGGAAGAGAGTTAGGAGGAGGAGGAAATAAGAGGAGAAGAGATTGAGAGAGTTCAGCGAAGGGAATACGAAGAGAAGAAGATAAGAATCTGCTACTATTCTGATGAAGAATAATATTTTTTTACATGTTTATCATGATGAGAAGGTATTGGTTTTTTTTGAAAATCGACTTTCGCGGAATTTATCAAATCTCCACGTTTTGAGACCTCCTGATCACGAAAAAGTAGTTTTAACGTTGATGTCTGTCCGTCTGTTATCGTCGTCATTGTCTGTATACTCCATAACTTTTGAAAGACTGATTGGATTGGATTGTTTTAAGGCACACATTTTGAGGGACCAAAAAGACAATTACTGGTAGAACGTAAAAAGTGAAACAATCTATCCTAATCAATTTTTTCGATAAAAACGAAATTAAATTAAAATAACTAATTTCATTTATCAAAAATACAAATTTGGAAAACAATTATTATAATCCAAATATGCATACTTTCGCTATAAATTTTAACAAACAAATTTAATGTAAGAACATGAAGTCAGCAAAGTGAGTAAAGAGTGATTCTACATTAAACTTAATGTTAGAATGGATTTCTGGATGTATTGAATTCTGCCTTATGAAACCTGCAGTCGCTGTTTGAAAATACCTTCAAAGATCATTATATATCTGTAAATCTTGAAAATAAATTAATATTGATTGAAATTAAATACGTTGGATTGAAACAATTTGACATAAAGAAGTTAACAACAAAAGAACAGAGACGCGCGCCTTGGCGCGCGTTACTCTTCTAGAATATGTTACACGTCTGAAAATGGCAAATTAGGTTATGAGACTTGCGCTGGTTAGGCTTGTCAAATATAAGACTGGCCAAATGTGACTTGATATCGGCCCGCCAAATTAAATTTTTCGAGTACTTTATTCTCTTCGAATTCCTGTAATAGTACCATTTCAGTAATAATGTACCAATTCGAGAGAAAACAGAAATAAATTGCTCTGATATACAATCCATTCCTTCCCTAAAATACAATTTTGGAGAGAAGACTATGAAATGAATAAATTTCGTGTGAGGGTTCAAGTATCTGTCAATAAATTCTACTTCCTCTGATTTTGTATAAACACTTCTTAGGCATTCAATTGTTAGGAGGTCAAATGTCGTGGAACACAAGCGTTCTGGACTTATATTGTTGGATACCACTCGTGATAGTTCAGAGTAAAATCACGTTCGAATTGGTTGGGGTTCAGTTTGGAATTCGATTATCTCAAACAAACAGTGTATGAATGCAAAAAATTCTTTCAGGGAAATAGGAAAATGGAGGATAAGAGCGATTTCGTTTCACGGTATTTGCGTCTTTGCGATTTGAAATCGATTTTTCAAGGAATCCAGACAGGTGACTGTAGGTTGGACATGTCAGGCAATACGATTAGATTCAAACTTGCACTCAGAAGAGCTTCTACTTCACCACCAGTTTGGGATTCATCGTTTTGTGATGTAGAGTGAATTTCAAAAGCGTATGTTATTGGTATTTTAGATGAAATTTCATGGGAGATGAAATCATTTTCCTTACTCCAAAGATACTATCAATGGAAGAATTTTGCAGAAATTATTACGAAAATATACATTTTTGTGCTGAACGAGGGTTTCCGAAAGAGAATAAAACTTCCAAAAATCACATTTGCAATATTGTGAAACTCTAATTTTGAACATTTACAAACAGTGATTCCTTGAACCTCTGAAACCGGGTTTCGTCAATTCCTAACCTTTCGAATTTCCTGGCAAAAGAGGTTGGTTAATAAGGTTTTTCTGAAAGAAAGGAAAAAAATACCTCATACAACATCGGATATGATCAGGGAATAAAAAATTCACGATATACTATCACTTTTTGGGAAATGCAAAATAAATCTATAATAATGTAAATTGGAGTCCAACGACGTATGATATTTGGAATTTCAGAAGAAGTTTAATAGAGGCTGATGAGAATTTTACGAGTTTTCAAAATCCCTAATTTAAGGAAATAGAAGAAGAAATGATGACTTGAATGGAAATTGCTTCAGGACTTGAAATTTCCCTGAGAAAAAAACTTCAAAGAGTATAATCTGTAAGACTCCCCACTCTGTATTTACTAAAATTTTAGAAAGCAGATTTAAAAAATCTAGGGATTTCGAATTCCACGAATAAAAAGATTTCCAAAGTAATATTCGAAGAGCCAGTGACAAAAAGATGCTCCCATTTAATAGTGGCTGGAAAAACTATATAATATAGAACCAACTTGGTACTATTTGAAGATGCGTGCCTGGCAGCCCGAAGCGTTTGCGTTTTTTATTCCATAGTTTTTCACGGGACACTTTTGCAAGAATATATATGCAACATTCTAACAGGGGCTGAAAATTTGCACAAATATGCTCTCAACTCTGCCAAATATGACTCCGAGTGCCTGGCACGCGAAACCGTTTGCTAAGTCCTGCCTGCCAATTAAAATTTGCGAAAAAAATTTCAGATTTTCGCACTTTTCGTATGGGGGCTAAAAATTGAATATGATATTTTTAAGGGCATAAGAAAATCATTTTAAGATGCCTGGCATGTCAAAACGTTTGCTTTCAAGTGACTGCTAGCCCCCAAAGACCGCGCTGCGCTGACCGGCCCTGGACGCGCTTGTTCTTACATCGCTTGTTCGTATACGCACTCGTTCGTCTTTTGATGCGATATTTCGCAATCCCTTTTATGAATGTCATACAATTAAATGGAAAATGAGTGTATTTACAACAAAATATATCATTTCTTTTGATATTTTATCGGGAATTCTTTAATATTATCAGTAAAGAATTATACATTTATTCGCTTTCCGAATCTTGGCTCAAATCTTTGCAAATCACTACCTGGATTCCACGCGTTCACAGGGTGCAGTTATAATCCATGTTTCTTTAGAAAGGGGAAGAGAAAACCATGGTCTATTTTGCAAGACTGCAAGGAATGTCAGGAAGCTTTTGAAAAGCTTTGAGACTGCTGTAATGGTGACATCGTTGACGAAACTTTCGAGAAATTTGAGAATTTAGTTTTTCAAATTTATGGCGTCAAAAATGCGCGAAATGTCAACGCGCCGCGCGTACAAATATTTTGGAAGAATCTTGAAGTTAACAACGTCAATGAGGAATTTTCGAAAAGTACCTCTTATTTTGGTATGTCAACTATACCCCCTTGTAAATCAGAATTAACAGAGGAACTTCTGCGAGCAATTTCCTTCGCCAAGTTTTAGTGTCACGGGAATCAAAAAATTCCAACCGGACTTTGTCCCACTTATTACGGGTGGATCGAATAAATCGCAAATATAACTTTTTTCGGTTCAAAGGAGAGCAAGTTCCACAATTTGTGAATAATTTTATCATTCAATCCGATAATTTGGATAATAATCACTCGGGTGACATCGAAAACACTGTATGCGATGTACCTTCGAGCGATGATTCGAGCGATAGTGATTCGGGAAGCGAATAAATGTATCATTTTTTACTGATAATATTGAAGAATTCCCGATAAAATATCATGTTGTGAACACACTCATTTTTCATTCAATTGTATGATATTCATAAAAGCAATTGCGAAATATCGCGGCAAAGTCGGACAGATGTACGACCGAGCGTGTCCAGGGCCGGTCGGCGAAGCGCGGACTTTGGGGGCTGGCAGGCACATGAAAGCAGACGATTTTACATGCCAGGCTCCTTGAAATGATTTTCCTATGCCCATGCAAAAATCATATCCAATTTTCAGCCCCTATACGAAAAGTGCGAAAATCTAAAATTTTTTTCGCAAATTTTAATTGGCAGGCAGGACTGAGCAAACGATTTCGCGTGCCAGGCACTCGGAGTCATATTTGGCAGAGTTGAAAGTATATTTGTGCAAATTTTGAGCCCCTATATGAATGGTGCATACATTCTTGCAACAATGTCCCGTAAAAAATTATTTAATAAAAAACGCAAACGCTTTGAGCTGCCAGGCACGCATCTTCGAATAGTACCAATTTGGTACTATATTATATAATTTTTCCAGCCACTATAAAAGGAGAGCATCTTTTTGTCACTGGCTCTTGGACTATAAAGAAGTTCCTAGTGTTTCGGACTCTTAAAGAATTAAAGCTGACAAAACAAACATCCATTCTGATAATATTTCTCATCTTTGTATGTAATATCTTATTTGTATATGCAAGACTAGAAATATGAGACACCTAAATCATTTTTCCTTGAAAGCTTAGAGTATCGCTGATTAATTATTATTATTTGCTATACATTTTTATTCCGTAATCTTTATTGAAATATTTGCTCATGTATTATTCATCCTTCCACAAGATAAAAAATTCCTTTTCGTGGTTCGTGAAGTTCGAGTTGTAAAACCATGAGAGTTAAGGAGGTCCATAAGAAAGCAGAATATTGATGTCTCACTTGAGCCCTCGGGATCTACTTAGATAAGAGTTGAATAATTCATCAGGAAAGACCCTCTGAGGTCAGTCCAAGGATCGTCATAATGAAAGATTTTCTTAACTCAGTACGAAGATCATGCCCTACGAATTACATGACTATTCCAAATTACAGCCTTGATCTTTCATAAAAAAATTAGGCAAAGTAAAAAGCACGTATATTTGTTAAAATTTGGATTGCAATTGTAGCAAGTTTGAGTGTCATCTTCAAAACACTAAATTCAAAACTGTTATTTGCAATCTCGATACCAAACGGAACCACTCCAAAAACACAAAACCAAACACACGGTGAAAATTTATAGAAAAAGTTAAACAGTTTCACAAAAAAAAGTTTATCGAGCAGGAAATGAGACTCATGATTTTTCAAAAATTGGGTCTTGCTAATCTCGAATCCGAAAACCAGATTATCGTGTGGTCCTCACTTTCCACATGATCTCAAAATTTCAGAATTTTGAGAATTTCGTTTCTTTCGTAATAACATGGTTTTCCAAAAATAGAAATAGAAAACGAGTATAGTTCGGCGTGTCGAAAAAGAAACTCTTCTCATACATGCACTGCGTTGGTGCCATGCCATAGCCATTTTCAGTCGCATTTTTCGTAACGCGGACGGGGTGTTCCCGTTCTTCGCAGTTGGGTCGCCTCGCTGAGAGTATATGTATACCCTCCTAAAAGATGCAGAGCTTCAAGAATCTAGGAAAGATACTTATAATGTCGAAATTCACGTTTTCCTAAATTTTACTGTAATAATAAACAAGAGCTCGGAAGTACATTTATCTTTCCATAGTGATATAATACTCTTCCATCTGGAATTTTATTGTAAGTTTTGAATATGCTACTTAATTCGAATTCCTTCATGTTATAGGGACGTTCAGAAAAATAGCAATATCAACATTCTCGATAATTTCTCGGTCGGATCTTGCTACTTGAACTAAAATATTCGGTTACACTCTCCTTCTTTTTTCTCCCTTAGCTTTTCTTAAAATTATATTCAGGTGTCCTCCAATCCACCCCTAGCGTCTATCTCACATACCGTTCCTGCAACCCTTCCGCCTCTTCCCTTTCTTTCCTCCCCCACATTTCTGCTCAATATCCTAAAACCGGCCATACCAGGGTATTAAACAACCACATTCCTCTTTTCCAATCTTTCTTGAACCTTCTTTTTCCTATACCCCATACCTGCTACATTACCCCTGCCGCTTTTTTCATTCTCTCACTTATGTGTGCTTTATGATCTTCATTTGCTTGCAAGGTGTATCCCAAATATTTGAACTCCTTTACTTCTTGTATCTTCACTCCCATGCATCTCCCAGTCCATACTGCCATCATTATTATATCATCTGCGTATGCTCGTGTATACATCTCCATTTTTCCTATCTTCCCACCCCTCCATCCTTTCCTATTCATTCATTATTCCGAATCTGAGATAAATATGTTGAACGAGAGTGGGATCAGAAGACACCCTTGTCTTACTCCTCTCACCAACCAGAAACTATCGCCTACTTGTTTGGCTACCTGCACCATGATTTTCGTCTCAAGAAAGATTTCTGGAATCCTCTTTATCAGACCTTCCCTTATACCTTTTTTTACCATTACCTTTTCCAACTCTTCCCGGTCCAGAGAATCAAACGCCACTTTTAGGTCTACGAACATAGCTATCATGCTTCTTTTTTCCTTTTTGATCCTCCTATTTATTCTCGAATTTACAACATATATGTTGTCGATCACCCCAAGCCCTTTTCGAAACCCATGATTTGGTGGCACTGTCTTTTTTTCTTCTACTTCTTTCTTCAATCTCTCCGATAAGACCGTTACATATATTTTATACAAGGTTGGCATTAGTGTCACTCCCCTATAATCCTTAACCTCTTCTCCTTTGCCTTTTTTCATTATCGGTATCCCTGCCCCTTCCTTCATTATATCTGGCCAACTCTTTCCTCTCCATACCCTATTGCACATTATCCATGCCTATTTCTCAAACC
>WSXT02053435.1:0-12889 GCA_011762715.2 Neuroterus valhalla
GATATATGTATACACTCATTTATATACATATATTCTAGAAAAGTTTACAAATAAGACCGATCTTTTATATTCATGCGTAAAATTCACGCAAAAGTACTTACCCAACAATTAAACAACATAATAAAACGAAAATTTTATAGTACGTGAATGTTAAATTCATAATTACATGTCGTACAGCGCAATTCGATTTTTACCGTAATTTCATCAAAAGAGTTGTATAGTTATTGGGTACATTTTTTCCACAGATTTTTGAAATTATTAACAAAAAAAGTTGATTGATTTTGTTAAGTTCATTTGAAGAAGTATGCGTATGTTGAAATTTTTGGGAAATCATAATTAAAACTCTGTAGTCCAAAAGTAAATATATATTATGTATATTTATTAGAAAATATATCAATTTGCAGACTCAGTTGCATGCTAAGGAGAAGTAGCACAAATAGCCATTTTCAAATAAAATTATATAAATTTATAAATTTAACCTATTGAGATTTGAGAACAGTATGAGCATGTTTTAGTTATGAGACTCGATATTTGACTTTCGATAAAATTCTAATATCGCACATCAACTGCTTCAAATATCACATAAATAATTATGAAAGCAGGAAAGTCGACATATCTTTTACTAGAATAACCATTCGATTTTTTAATTATTTTAAAATATTTTTTATACAATGATCGTGTCATACTGACTTATCTATTCTTCTCATAGCAGTCATCGTAAGTTATCAGACAATCTCATCGATGTACATTATTCACTATTTTTATGAATGTCTTTTTTGAGACGCTTTCACACCTCTGTATATATGTATAACTGCGGAAAAACAGTTCTACATATTTTTTACTCTTGTGGAATTTTTTAAGTGCCCGCAGTTACAAGCAGAGATAGGAAAGGAATTAATTTTTATATTAATTCGATTCGTACATGCTTAAACAGCACAGTTTGCGATTAAACTAACAATGTCATTTATTTATCTTGTTTCTCCTTGAGAGTTATATACTTTACCGAATTTTATATTATGTATAATTGACAGGATGCTTTTACTGTATGTATGGATATGTGGACTGAATATGTTAGTCAGCTAAGGTTTGCGATATGATACAATAAAGATGTGGATGAAACCAAATTTGTTTTCTTTCTATGTTGCCTGTATTCCCTATATGACATCCTGCGAATTTCATGTCTGAATTTGAACAAATTAGATCGTCTACCCTTTTACTTTTCAAACGATTGGAGTCGAGGCCGAGAAAAGTGAAAGGCCAAAACTTATTGGACAATTTTAGACAGTCGCGGTGTTATTCGTCCTTGGAAATTAAGTTATAATACTTTGACAAAATAATGAAGCCATTTTTAAATATAGAAAAGTGAAGAAGTGCTTTATATATGTTTTGAGAAAAGTTAACTTGTCGGTCCTGTCAGTTTTTTATCCATTCAAATTCACACAAATTCTGGATATTGTAGAATTGCCAAATCAAGATTGAATTATTTCTATTATTTTTTTGTTGAAGGCTGCCAAAACTGCCCCAGAAGAATCGAAAAGCATGTTTTACTTCAGTAACATCAAAATTATCGGTCGAGTTATAAAACTGTTCAAATGAGAGTTGTGGATATCCCTATTAAATATTTTTTATTGAAACAATACTTCTTGAGAAATATAAATAAATTCAAATTCTCCTTACTAATGTACTCCATGAAAAGTGTAAGTCATCATTTTCTACCACAGAAACCGCTGATTGTGTAGTTTTTGCTTGTTATGCAAAATTTCACAAGAATTAGAGATGCGAAAAACTTAGGGAGCTGGAAAAATAGATAGACTGATCGTCCCGGAATTTCTTTTAACAAATTTTCAAACTACAAAAAACTTCCATTTTTATACGAAAATACAATAAATTTCAGGAAATTAGACTTATTCCAAATATTTGGACGAAACGTCCAAAAACTTGTTCCTCTTTTCCTTGTTTTTGTTCTCTTGGACCTGGATCAAAAGAATGAAGTAAACACACAAGGGGATAATTTCATGCTAAACTGTGAAAGTGATTTCTATTGCAAAAAATATTTTACGTTCAAATTATATAAAATGGTAAGATACAGTAATCTTTAGTGAGTAAAAAATTGAGTTTCCCAGGCTTCAAGTTGAACTTATATCTTTTTTCGATTTTACAGATTATTCCATCTAAATATTTGGCATCCCATAGGTCGAGGACAAAACAAATATTTTTATGCGGAAACTGTGCATTTTTGTACTTCCTATTCAAATATTACAACTGCAATGGGTTGCAACAATATATCCAACAAAGCACGCAACAATCATAGTACACAAATTTATAAATTTCGTCTGAATTACGAACAAAAGTTTTAATTTATTGTAATTTTTGTCCCATAATTTATTGTATTTATTCATAATAGTATTACTGTAGAAATGCTTGCAGTTTCATTGAATTTTTTGTAACGAAACATGTTAAAGTTATAAAAAAAATGTTTAAAGAAATTTTAAATAAAGCAATTAGAGAACCTAACTAATTAGGCTCTTCAACGGTCGGAGATGGTGGTGAATTTTCTTTACGAAATGCACTGGGATGTAAAATAAAAATACCCACTAATTTTTAAAAACATCACAAAATACTTTTTTCTTTATTCTTTAAATCCTTTTTACATTTTTCTCGGAAAGGGTTGGTTCAGTGAGAAAAAAAATGTATTTCATCTAAATATGCCATAGCCATTCAAACACTTTTTTCATACAACCAATAATTTTGCTTTTAATTACTAAAATCTGTTCTCGGCTTTTCCGGACGATTTTGGTAGAATTCCGCAATTTGTATTTTTTCGGCACCATAAAACAACTTCTTTTACCGGTATTTAAAATATACTATATTAAGGAAAAAACCCGAAAGCTTATCGTGTTAGGTAGGATTCGTCATATTCCAAGAAAATAAAGAAATGTAAAATGTTTGTCCTATCTTGAATTCTTGAAGCCTGAGACAAGATATAGAATATAGAGAGAAGTAAGCCAATAGGAGTGGGGATGACGGATGGAAGATGGAACCGATGGAACCACAATACAATACCCCAGATCACATGTGTCCACATGGTTCCAAATGACCCATGCGCTGAAACACAGCAAATTCCGCGCAAGACGCAAGGCGGAGTGACGAGTGAGCATTTACGCAGTTTACTTCGTGCTATTTTATGCAGATTGTCAAGAACATGCGATTTTACGTCAGTGGTGCTAAGCTAGCAAAAATTGAAGTGTGTGGTAACGGAAAAAGTAAATCAGGCCAATAGCGAGAAAACTAGATTCTGATTCCTAATATCACTGTCACATATACACAAAATATTGTTCTAGACTTCTAGCACGCGGCATTTTAGTGTGAATCAAAATATTGAAGCTGTAGTGGGTGGCGGGGTGATAAACATATATAGGTATAGATTCTACACTGTGTTTTAATAAGTAGCAGAATAAAGCAATAACGTGTGCAGTTATATTCCAAGGAGGGAGAGAGTGGAATAAACAGTAAAACGAGTTCGTTATACTGCTAACTAAACGTAATACGTATATCGAGTCGAGGTTTGAAAATCTCGCGTTGTCACGCGCTAAAAATAATTCCTGCGTGCGTTTTCGGAATAAGTGCATTATGCCAAGGGAAAACGAGGTTTAGGTCGCTATAGTGGAAGTAGAAAAGACCCTGGATAATCATGGAGAGGCTGTCATCGAGAATCGGATATTACTTTCGCTGGATGCGAAGTGATTGTCGTCATTCATCAAGTTGCGAAGATTTCGACAATGTTTGCGATCATTCTGCGACAAGGATCTCAGCTAAGCATTGTCAAAATTGCAAGGACAGTTCTGAATCCGTGAAACGGCTCCTTGGCATTCTCGAAAGCATTCTATTGTGGGAGAATTCGGTCAACAGTATTTCCGTTGTGATTGTTTTTAACATTTTGTTTTGGTAAGTTGCTGTCATCAACGAATTTTCAAAATATTCGTTTCTAATGTTTCAATGCTCTACTGCATATACATTGTTGCGACATCATCACGCTTATTTACACTTCCAATCAGCCATGAGTTTATCTATACATATCACCATCTGGTACACGTAGAGTGAAAATAAAGTGTATGTATATTCACTTATTTCCAAAATATGGATAACAAAGTTCGTAGTACATATGTACACAAGCATGTCGCAACATTCTATTGACATCATAGTTTCATAAACACGTTCACAGATTCGGTTACTCTGATTCTTCAAAATTCTTGCTGATAATGTTACGTCAACTTTTTTTCAGGGGCATTGTAGTTCTTGAAATCCGTGGCTTTGCTGCAGCCAGCAGTGCTGCTCTGGTCATTGTGGTCATTGGCTACAGTACCGTGGAAAATCAGGCTCAAAAAGAAAAAGGACGAATTTTGAATATGTAAGCTATGCAGTACGATGCTTCAACTGTATTTCTAATTGCTTCAAACATTATCAGGATTTATATTGATTTGTTTTCATTAAACCTCACACGTATATAGTTGACTTAAATAGCCTAAGCGTATATAACTATGAAAAATAATCTTATAAATATAACTTATGTGGCATTCACTTTTGAGATGTATGCTGTCCTCTGCCAAGTATCTAAGTAAGTCAGTTGTTATTTTTTCAGATCCCAAGCGAAGGCTGAACAAATTGACAAAATATTAGCAAGAGCTAAATCAACTTGGAAGAACCTGAAACAACTGCGAAAAGATCAGCCCGGAGTGGTAATACATTAATTTTTCTTATTGGTGTATGTTAAAAAAAATTAAATATTCATTTTGATTAAAATAATTGAAGTCATTTATTAATTTTTATATTTTCATTTATTTCAACAGTTTTGTACAGCTATATGTACCCTATCTTTGGGTCTATGGCTAATAGGACGAACTATAAATGGCGTAATACTTGCATACACGATATGCATGAGCATCTTGATTGGACCTGCACTTATATTACAAGTACCTTCTAGAGCACTGTCAAATAAAGGTAAACCAATAATGTGGATTCATTGAAACAGGGTGGCGACTTGACCGGAAAAAAACCTGGAAACGACCGGGAATTTAATTTAAAAACCGGGAATATACTTGACTCAACCTAGACTATTAAAAATTCTACCGAAAAAATACGAAAAATAACAGCTTTATTTTCATGAATCGAAAAGAGATCTTATCATTTGATTTAAAGAATATAACGTTCCTTTATTCTGATTCTAAAAATATTTGAATATATCTATACGTCATGAGAGGGAGATTTTTTTCCTATTATCAGAAAAACGTTTTGCAAATTCGTTGCTCTGCAAGATTTTTTTAGCTGACTCAAATTTGATAATCGAATTGATGATAGCCCAAACCTACAAAGAGAATTAATATCTTCATTTTTCTTAAAAAACATGTATCAATCACGTTCTAGAAGAGAGCAATTTTTGAAAATCGTTCCTCCAATTCAAAATTCGTTACAATTTTAAAGTCCCCTCTTCTTAATTTTAAATAAAGAAAGTACTTCAAGTTGTCTTAAGAGTAAAATTAGTAGGTATTCCGAAGAAGAAATATTTCTGAATTATGATAGAAAGCTTGTTTACATTGTTCATTACAAATTCATCCTTTTTGAGTTAAAAAATCAACTACTTGTTTGAAATTTAAACTTGTTTTTTTTTTTATCGAATTTTCTCGTTCAAGTTGCCTTATCCCCATTCAACTTCACGTCTGGTTGGAATTTGAACATTTAAAAAAAAAATAAATTCGACTTTTTTTGGTGAAAAATTTAAGTATTTAGTTGAACATTGATTTTTGAATTTGAAAATTAAACTATTTCTTTGAGAATTTATGAACTTCGTGAAAAATTGGACTTTTTTGCAAAAAATTAATCTTTATGGTCGAAAATTCATCTTTTTGCTTGAAATACATCATCACATTCATGTGGAATACATTGAAATACATTCATTTGGAGATTCATCATTATACCTGGAAATTCATCAGTTTGGTTGAAAATCAATTACTTCAACTGAAAATTCAACTGTTTCATTTTTATAGAAAATTGATGTTTACTAGTTCAAGATTCGACATTTTGATGAAAAATTGTCTTTTTAAATTGAGAATTCAATTATATCGTTGAAACTTCACATATTTTGTTGAACAATCGATTTTTTGTAGAAAAGTATCTTTTTCTTCGAAAGTTAATATTCTTCTTCAAAATTCTTCTTTACGGTTAATAATTCAAGTTCTACAGTCAAACATTTTCCGTTTTAGTCGAACATTCATTTAGTTAAAAACTCTTATGTTTGGTTTGAAATGAATTTTTCAAGACAAAAATGTCACTATTCCTTTCTTGTTTGAGAATTTTTATTTTCATAGTTCAAATTTCAACCAATTCGTTGAAAAATTGTATTTTCTGGGCGAAAATGAATTTTTTCATTAAAAATGAACTGTTCTAGTTAAATGTTCATGATTTCAGTTGAAAATTCATCTTTCTGTTTTAAAATTCAACTACTTCAGTTAAACATCTACAACTTCATTTGATTCTTCATCATTTTGTGTATGAATGTAATAAGGTGTTTGACAGTTTTTTTTTCTAAGTAATTTTCTAAACTAAAAAGTCATCTTGTTCCGACTGAAAATTCCATAGTTTCTGTTAAATATCTATTTGTTTAGTTAAACATCCATTTTTTTCAATTTAAAATTTAAGTAATCAAATTTTCGTTGAAAATTCATATTTTTCAGTAAAACTTAATTTATCTGTTCTAAAACTCAACTCGTTCAGTTAAAGATTATTTCTTTTAGTACAAATCACTTACGTTTGGCTTAAATTTTGTTTATTAAACCAAAATTGTTACTGTTCTATTTTTGGTTGAAAATAATTATTTTTTGACTTTGAAAATCGACTATTTGGTCAAAACAATATATTTTCTCTTAGAAAATGATTCTTTCTAATTGAAAATTATTCTTCTCGTTTGGATATTCACCTTCATGGTTAGAAATTGAAGTGCTCCAGTTAGATATTCATCTTTTTAGTTGAAAATTCTTATTCTTGTTTTTAAATTTAACTGTTCTGGTTGAAGATTCATAATATTATTTGAAAATTCATCACATTGGTTTAAAAATAACTATTTTGTTGGGAATCTGTTATTTTTATCTGTTGTCATAAATTGATTTTTTTAATATAAAGTTTAACTGTTGCAATTTTTGTAAAAAAATGAAATTTTTTTGTTGAAAATTAGATTATTCTTTTCAAAATTGATTTTTTTTTGCAATGTTTAATCTGTTGTGTTAAAGGATGTTTAGAATGAATGTCATAAATAAAAATAAATGTTAGCGTTTTGCGACAAATATAAATATGTTACTTCCAGTTGACCGGGAAAATTGAAGAACTTGAATTAGCCTACGCCCTATAAGTTACAGACCGTTGGAATACATATAAGAACAAGTCTTGCTATAGTTTTCAATTCAGGGATCGGAACTGTTTAGATTGCTCCCAAGTTCGAAGGTTCCTTAGATTAAATGTCCATGTGTGGAGCGGAACCCCTTATAAAATCTCAAGAGTTCGGACCTGGACCTTTTGAATTTTTAGGGGTCCCGATGTCTGGTGTTCAGTATGTTCGTATACTAAATATTGCAATAAGAATAATTATTTCTGCAGAATGGGACCATGAGATAGAAGAGTTCTTACCTGTAGTAACTGAGGACAATCTACAAGTTTTAAACCTTGCTGGAGAATCTGGAGATCATTCTCCCACTCCACCTACCTTAGTGACAGCAGTGAAAAATGGTAATGTGGATTAGTTTAAAACTACAGAATATACTGTATTATTGCAAGTATAAATTAGTTGTGCAAATTTTGATAATACTGAATCCACTTATTTGGCACATAGTTACATATCACTGGCTCTTCGTAGACAAAATTTAGCAAATCATAGGGCACCGAGTTGGGTATTAATTAACTGGACATTACCTAAACTACCAAAATTAAATTGGTTCAAGTCATTTCATTGTTATTGAATATCTTCTTTCTTGTTTGATGAAACTCTATAATAACTTTGTTTAATATAGTGATTGGCTGACAATATATTTCAGTTATGAATTGCATCTTTATTAATCACACATTTTCTTTTAGATCCTTTCGATCTCGTAGGACTCAAAATGCCTTCTCATGAAGAGGGCAGTACAGACGGATTAGAACTGTCAGAATTGGAACTTAGTGCAGGTGAAACCGATATTGATGGTATCAAGTTCCAGAGCGGCCACTTTGAGAAAGGTTCGTCATCGGAAGAAGAAGTAGAACTTGATCTAAAATCAAGATCTTTTCTAAGTCACAGCAGAGAAGATAGCGATAGCGATTTTGAAATAATTGATAGCCGTGAAATATCCAATCTCAAAGACGTTTAATTAAAAGTCCAGCATGAGTAACTTTGCCGGAGGCCTTTCATCGAATTCAGGAAATTGCGGGCAACTTACATAAAGGAGAAAATAAAGTGAACGGTAATGTATAAAGCAAAGGAATCTAGTTTGTCTAAAAATTGAAAAGATTTATATCTTATTTCGGAATATGCTTACCCGATATTCCGAATGACAGTTTAGTGCTATGATGCATAATCATGTTAAAGGAAACTTTTAAACACGGGTATAAAATAACGAGTAATTTATTTGCAAATATGAATGCATATTACTGCTGTGTTACACAAATGTCTGTAACCAAAGTCATTTAATAATTCTATATACGCTCTATAAATATTTTTTCATAACTATTGATTTACATGGAATTCAACATGTAGCATAGGAAATTAGGAATGGCAGAAGAAGTTACTTATTTTTTTTTTCGAGAAATATTCTTTTATACACATAACTCCATACCTGAGAAAAAAAATAGAATTTTCTACACCAATGTTATTTTGCATACAATCATTAATGGACACGACCTATTATTTTTTATTTAATATGATCAGGGCTGGATTAGGGAAAGGGGCTGAAGGGACTGCAGCCCTGAAACTCGCTTTCCGAAAGGCCGACAAATTCAGAGATACTGTCTAGAGATAATTTTTTTTAACTTATTGTAGGGTTTATACTTTTTTAGTTCTGTTTTTGTGCCAGAAGTGTTGCCACTCGATGTCAAAAGTTATACAGTATCATATATAGCATTCTGATAAGGAGAGAAGGGTTTGAAAATATGTATCAGCCTTGAGCCTCGTTTTTCCTTAATCTGACTCTGATTATGTCATTAAATAAATATTTTACAAAAATACTCAGATGGATTTTAAAGCCGTTTTAATTGTTCTTGTTAATTTTTTATGAGAAACATTGAGGAATATAACATTCATTGAGTCCATGTGTGCTAAGTTTTATTCACAAGACATAATTTATAAATCTACAGTGCTGAATATTTTGATCTACGGTGTGATAGATTCATTCTTTTCCAGACGTCTATAAAAATGATCCGTACATGCGAAATAGAAGAATAAATGGCAGGGATCAAAATATGAAATTTATTCTTCTGCTTCGGATGTGGCTCTTGCATGATCCCTTCTACAGTTGGTTGCAACATTTTACTTCTGTGCTCGCACGGGGATATTTTTTCTGAGAAAATATATTTTGTGAGTTTGTGTCTTGACAATTTATTGTTTTCAAAAAATATCTCAGATTTTCTTCAAGACTTATACTCTTTTCGTACACTTTCTTATCAACATACATATACTTGGAAATTACAAATTGTGTGGCGTAATCTGCAGAAAAAAATAAGCAGTGAAAAACCATCACATACTTTCTTAATTTAAAATTGTATAATTTTTTGACCATAATATTTGTCTTTGTACATCGCGTTTTCCTATAATTTCATGGAACTACACTCGAACTCCAATTATTGTCCATCCAGTAAATGTTCCGCGAATGTAGGTGGCCGATGAGTGCTGCCAGCTTAGCAGACCGGATCACTGTTGTGCCAACAAAGCGCGTAGTACCCTAACGGTCATTTCCGTCGGTGAAAATCGCGTGTGTCGCTCATGTTTAGAGGAAATTTCGCAGGAAAACAAAAGGCAACATTTTGTCGTTCAAAAAGAAATGTCAAATAATATAAAAGGTGGAAGCACCTACGTCGAAATTTTCTGCTACGGACGAAAATAAAATAGAAATGATTTATACGGCCCTGACTGTTTATGTTAGAGTGTAGCTGCTTTGAGTCCAATACCGCTGGAGACCATGCCCGAAACACGATCATAATTGGAGTCTCAGTGTATTATGTTGCTATTGGCCTAGAACAAGTGATGTCTCAATACCAATTGCAGTTAATCTCGTATATATTTACACCGCATTTATGATCGAAATGAAAATTTTTGCAGCCAGTGGTTGTATCGCTTGAAAAAGATAATTTATTTTGGATAAATATGTACAAAGTACACTCTCATTATTGTACAATAAGCACCATAACCATAACAATTATGTTCGAAATTCAATGGAGTGCGTTCATCTCTTCATCGCATCTTTATTTTTCCTTTACTCACCTGTACAAATACACGGCAAACACGTAACCATAATTATACACGCATGTAGATGTATATTTTATGCGAATAAAAAATAGGCATTGTTGTGAGAGTTGCAAATAATGCAAGGATTCTGTTTAAAATAAACCTGATTCTAAAATTGTCCAGCAGTGTTTCCTTCATTTAGAAAGAAAAACCTACTTTCAAGCCTGAAAGATTAAACCTTATAGACTTTTTATATTATTTTCAATCAGCGCATCCGTTAATTTATGTTGTCAATCCTTAATGTATCTTGAAAATGCATCATGTATCATGCACAATAGGCTGCGCGTTTTTCCTTTCAGGCAAAACTTGAAGCAAAGCTTCTTGCCAACTCTTTCCTTCTGTGACCCTCAGGAGTATTTCGAATACTAGAAAGAGTGCGTAAACGGAAATTTGAATGAAATAACATCTAATACAGTTCAGAGAATAAAAATTTTGATATAACTCACCATGAACGATAGATAACACTTTTCTAGTTTTCATTTGTAGATATTTATCTATTGGTAAGCGTGCATGCTTTATATTTTTACTCGTTGCCAGTTTATAACAATGGCCCTGCAACAGCAAAAAATTTTTCTAGACACTTTCTACAAAAAGATACATCCGTTATGATTCTAGAACGTTCATTATCTAAAATTAAATAACACCTTTTGAGCATTATGATCGACAAGACCACCAATTACGTACACAGCCTCTTGATCCAAAGTTTCTATGACATTGTCGGACTCACTCGTGAGATAAATAACTCTCTCTTTTTCGTAAACATCCAAATAGTTCTCAGAGTGAAATTTGACCTATAATTGAATAAAATACTATAATATGTTCACATCAAATCAGAAAGCATATAGGGTAATTTTACAACGTACATCCCAGTGTTCATAACCATTGTGCTTTTTCATCTCTTCTTGAGATTTTCCTGTAAAATTTGACACTGAGAATTGAACTGGAGCCAGGGCCCTCCTATTTAACGTGTAGCATCTCAGGATTTGTTTGATCATTTTCGCAATGTCTTTATCAATCATTAAATCGTCAAATGATAAGTCAATAGTAACATTTATTTTGCAGGCACTATCTGCCATTGTACACCTTTTTAAGACCTTCCTTGATGGCCCGAGATCAATATTATTCGCACGAGCAAAGGCTCGTTTCTCCTTGAGCTTGTTCTTTTCTTTGAGCCTGCATAGAATAAATCCAGTTTAATTTTTTGCGTGTTTTAAAAATAGCACAAATGATATTACAAAACTTCTCACTTGGATTTTATGATTATATGTATTTAGGTGCACATGTATTCATGGAAATTTGAAGCACATAATTTATTTTATACTCGACCTTTTCTCAGATTTTCTTTCAAGCCATTTTTGTGATTTCATAATTCTTTTTAGCTGACGTTTGCTCATATTACTTTCAGCCGATGTCGCTGTATCATCTGCCTTTTCCACAATCTTATTTTCTATTTGATTATCACTATTACCGTCGACCATTTTGGAGTACATTCAATGAAAAGATTTGAAAATAACAACGTGCTCACTGTTGCTACTCTTGCTTCAGTTGATTTAAAATTATATATACATAAGTTACGGCATGCTGATGATACGGATTGCAAGCATGTTAATATTTAAGGTTATGTTTGTGTTTTGGCGACGGCAGGCGACGGTGAGACAGACGGCCATTGGCACACAAATTGAAGAGATGCAAAATTTGCATACAAATTACCTACCTACCTACTAATATTTAGTACTGTAAAACCAGGCAGGTGACACTAGTGTTCTAAAGAGTTTAAGTGCTCGGAGAAGTTCTCACGAGCACGAGAATATGCTCGGTTTTTATGTGCTCTGAGAATTTAGTATTTACTGAGAATTTGAAAATATGTTCATTAGGCCTCATTCTCAATCACTTTCTAGTGCCAAATCTTCGCTACTTACTTCGTTATTAGACGTATCAATGCATATTAGTCGTAATACACGTAATTACGTTGAGTTCAAGTTTCATCACGCTTTCGTAATATACGATGAAAAGTCGACCTAAAATTTTAGGAGCAAGTATGTCATCGAGTTTTTAGAATATTGATAAAATTTATAAGTTTGAGGCTCACATTTAAAAAGTTGAGGATTTCAATTCCTGCTTGTTTGTCACATTTAATTCAAATATCTGACTGTGAATTTAATAGCATATTCCACTGGTTGCACTTTCTTACACTTTCTTGCACCAGTGTAAAATTGTATGTTCCACTAGTTTGGAGTAGAAAAAAATTGGTGCACGAATTTTCTTGCAACCATGTTCCACTGGTGGTTTGTTCCGAAATTTGGCGCGATATTTGAAAGTGTAATCGCTAAATAAAGTTATTTTTCTATCAAAGAAGTATATTTCAATGTC
>WSXT02053456.1:0-12889 GCA_011762715.2 Neuroterus valhalla
TTATCGGCTTTTAGAAACAATAAATCTTTATGTTCTTTTTGGAAATCCTTAACAGTTTCAAGAGCTTGATTATTATCTTTAAATTTATTATTTCTACTATGATTTGAAATTAATTGGATTACTTCTTTTCGAATTTTCAGCTCCTTATCATCTTGGTCCAGATTTTTAATACAATTTTCAATATTTACAACGATACTGTTAACAGGGATTTTGTTAGCTTTGAACGGAACACCAAATTTATTTACAAGAGATTTATTTTATCACAGAGAAATTTATTTTATCATGTTACTTCAAACTACATCTTTTTGGTTGAAAATTTATTCTGTTCTAGTGAGAATTCTTCATTTTAAAAAGTTTTCGTTGAAAGTTGAAATACTTTATAAAAATTGCATTTGTTTTTAAGATTTACCTTTTCAGTCGAAAATTCATTTTTTTTGCTTGAGGATTCCACTTCTTTGTTGAAAATTTAACTTTTTTGGTATAAAATTCAACTTTTTCGTTATTAATTGAACTTATGTCTTGAAAAATTTGGTATTCCATAAACACTAACCTTTTTTGTTAAAAAAACTTATTTTTTGGTATTTTTTAAAAACATTTATTCATCTTGGTAAAAAATTCACTTTTTTGGTCCAATATACAACTCAGGGTGGCGACTTGACCAGGAAACCGGGAAATGACCAGGAATTTGATTAAAAACTGGGAATTTACTTGAATCAACGTAGACTATTGAAAATTCTGCCGGAAAAATACGAGAAATTACCGCTTTCTTTTTATGAATCAAAAAGAGATCTTGCCATTTGATTTAAACAATGTAACGTTCCTTTAATCTAATTCTCGAAATATTTAAATATATCTATACGTCATGAGAGGAAGAATTTTTATTTTTTCCATAATGAGAAAAAAGTTTTCCAAATTTGTTGCCATGTGAGATTTTTTTACCTGACTTAAATTTGATAATCAAATCGATGATGACTCAAACCTGCAGAAGGAATTATTACCTTCATTTATTCCAAAAAACGTATTTATCACGTTTTATATTTTTTTCCTCATTCATCCGACTTAGGAGTTTCAGTGAAGTATAATTTCACTTGGAACAGGGGATTTTTTACATGGAATGTGAACTTTTTAAACTCATTATAATTCGGATTTAGACGAGAGGAACTTAGAAAAATCGTTCTTCCAATTCAAAATTCGTCACAATTTTAAAGTCTCCTCTTCTTAATTTTAAATAACAAAAGTACTTCAAGCAATCGTCAGAGTAGGAGTAGTTTTCCGAAGAAGAAATATTTCTGAATTATGAAAGAAAGCTTGTTTACATGGTTCATTGCAAATTCATCTTTTTTGAGTTAAAAAATCAATCGCTTGTTTGAAATTTAAACTTGTTTGTTGAAAATCAAATTTTCATGTTAAAGCTGCATTATTTCGATTCCAAATTCACCTCTGGTTGAAATTGTAATTACTTTGAGAAAACAATTCATCTTTTTTTTTATCATTATGGTCAAAAATTCATCTTTTGTCTAAAATATATCTATTCATTTGAAGATTCATTATTACATCTGAAAATTCATCAGTTTGGTTGAAAATCAATTACTTCAACTCAGAGTTCAACTGTTTCATTTTAAGTGGAAAATTGATATTTTCTAATTCAAAATAATCGACATTGAGGTAAAAATTTGTGTTTTTGAATTGAAAATTCAATTCTTTCGTTGAAACTCCACATATTTTGTTGAAAAATCGCTTTTTTGTAGAAACGTATATTTTTCTTCGGAAGTTGATATTATTCTTCAAAAATTCTTCCTTACGGTTAACAATTCAAGTTATACAGTCTAACATTTTCCAATTTAGTCGAACATTCATCTATTTGAAAGTTCCTATGTTTGGTTTAAAATTAATTTTTCAAGGCAAAAATGGCAAAATGGTATTTTCCGGTGGAAAATTAATTTTTTGTCAAAAATTGATCCATCCTCTTTAGTTAAATGTTCATCATTTCAGTTAAACATTCGTCTTTCAAATTTAATAAATGGTTTGACTGTTTTTTGAAAGATAGCTTTTTTTGTTGATAGTTAGTTTTCTTTTTGTTCTAAGTAATTTTTTTAAACTGATAATCTAACAAATCACAATTGAAAATTTCATAGTTTCTATTGAAAATCCATTTGTTTGGTTCAGCTTTTATTTTTTCTCAATTTAAAATTTGAGTAATCAAATTTTCGTTTATTGATCTTTTTCAGTAAAAGTTATTTTTCTTCGATAACTTGACTCCTCCGGTTGGAGATTCTTTATTTTTTTAGTATAAAACACTTATGCTTGGTTTAGAATTGGATTTTCAAACTAAAAATGTTAATATTCTATTTTTGGTTGAAAATTTTTATTTTTATAGTTCAAATTTCAACCATTCTGTTGAAAAGTAATATTTTTTGGTTGAAAATGGTATTTTCCGGTTGAAAATTAATTTTTTGTCAGAAATTGATCTATTCTTTTTAGTTAAATGTTCATAATTTCAGTTAAACATTCGTATTTCTGGTTTAAAATTCAACTACGCCAGTTGAACATTTACAATTTCATTCATTTCTTCATCATTTTGTTTATAAATTTAATAATTTGTTTGACGGTTTTTTTTGTTTGTTGAAAGATAGCTTTTTTTGTTGAAAGTTAGTTTTCTTTTTGTTATAAGTAATTTTTTTTTAACTGAAAATCTAACATATCCCAATAAAAATTTCATAGTTTCTTTTAAAAACCTATTTTTTTAGTTCAACATTCATTTTTTCTCAATTTAAAATTTGAGTAATCAAATTTTTTTTTATTGATTTATTTTTCAGTAAAAGTTATTTATCTCTGATAATTTGATTCCTCAGTTGGAGATTTTTTTTTTAGTATAAAACACTTATGCTTGGTTTAAAATTGGATTTTTAAACTAAAAATTTTACTGTTCCATTTTTGGTTAAAAATAATTATTTTTTGACTTTGAAATTCGACCATTTTGTTCAAACATTATATTTTTCTTAGAAAATGATTCTTTCTATTGAGAAATTAATCTTCTTGTTTGAATATTCACCTTCGTGGTTGAAAATGAAGTGCTCTAGTTAAATATTGATCATTTTAGTTGAAAAGTCATCTTCTTGTTTTGAAATTAAACTTTTCTGGTTGAAGATTTTTGTTATCGTAAATTGATTTTTTCAAATGTAAGTTTAACTGTTTCAATTTTTGTAAGAAAATGATATTTTTTTGTTGAAAATTAGAGTATTCTTTTCAAAATTGATTTATTTTGCAATATTTGATCTTTTGTGTTGAAGGATGTTCAGAATGAACGTCATGAATATAAATTAACGTTTGCGTTTTGCAACAAACATAAATATTTTGCTTCTAGTTGACCGGTAAAATTGACAAAATTGACCTTAAAGAAATAATTAATATTAATCTGTTTTGATTGAGCATTCCACTATTTTGTTGAAAATATTTCTCCCTTTGGTTCAATTCAACTGTTTATTATTTCAAAATAAAATTTAAAGTTCATCTCTTATGTTGAAAAGTCATCTTTTTTATATAAATTTCATCTTTTTGGTGAAGAATATACCGTTTCTGTTCAAAATTAATCTTCTCGGGTTCTGAAGTCAACAAAAAGCAGTCTCAATAGTCAAAAATTATGATTTTTATTAATTTATTCGAAATAAATGACGATCCACGATGTATACGATTTTTTTCATTGCTTAACAGCTTTTGAAGACTAATTGAAACTGTAACATTTAACTTCAGCAACTCTTTCGATCAATCAAAAAATTTTTTAACAATAAAAAAATGTTATTCAATCAAGTGAAAACCGAATGTTTCTCATTATTTTCACGGTTAATAACCATTCACGATATAGATAAATTTTTTATTGCTGAATAGTTTTCGGAGGATTATGAGGAAAAAGTGAAACTTTTTGGTTGATTATTCATCTTTTTTGGTCGAAATTTAAATCGTGAATCTAAAAATTTAACAATTTAGTCAAAAACTCACCCCTTTTAGATGAAAATCGAATCACCTGTCCAGAATTTTCGCATGTGTTCAAAATCCCACTTTTTTAGTGGAGAATTCCACAACTTGGTTGAAAGTTAGTAATTTTTTTCTTGAGAAAAAATATTCTCGGGCTCGAAATTCTACTGTTTTTTATAAAGTTAGTATTTTTGACTCCAAAATTCGAAAATTCGGTGACCTTTTTTCTACTTGTCTTTTTGGCTTCAAAATTGAACAGTGAAGTTGAACTTTCTCTCCCATGAGCTAATAAACAAATTTTAGAGTAGAAACTCATCTTTCTTGAATTTTTCTTCTTTTTATTTAAATATTGATTACTTCTAGTAGAATTTTTCTCTTTTCTCTTTCAATTGCAATATTTGGTAAAAATGATTCTATCTTGGTTGAGGTCACCTATTTTGTTGAAAATTCTCTTGAAATATTAAATTAATCCTTAGGAATCAATCTTTTTCAGCGGAAACTGAATGTACTTGGTAGAAAGTTGAATTACTTTGTTAAAAATTTAATTGTTGGACTTGAAGATTTGATTCAAAATAATTTATAATCAATTCCGATATTTTTCTGAACAATCCTCTCCAACCTTAAAATGTAATTTTCCCATTTTTGGATGATAATAATTGAACATTTGAATTTGAAAATTGAATTTCAAAATTTTACCAATTTTATTTGTATCAAAATTTATGTACTATTTTGAAAATTGAACTATTTTGTAGCGAATTCGTCCTGTAACTCAAAAATGCAATTGTTTAGTTAAAAAATAATCTGGTCTCGTTAAAGACCTAACTGTTTTGTTATAAATACGTGTTATTTGGTTGATTCTGACATTCCTTTTTTAATTTAAAATCTCGTTAGAATAACAGAAAATTCAACTATTTGGTTGAAAATCATTCTATATTGTCCAATATTATAATGATCTTTAGTTTAAATATAAATTATTTTATTCTTCATTTAGAATTCTTTTTTTTCTGTTAAGAATTAAACAATTTTCTTAGAAAATTCAACAATTTGGCGAAAAAGTTAACTCTTTTATTCAAAAATTCATCTTCATTACCAAGGAAGTGCAACTGCTCAGTTAAGGATTAAACTTTTTTGGTCGAAGATGTACTAATTTGGATCAAAATTGAAAAATTTTGGCGAAAACTCATCCTTTTTATTTGAAAATCGAACTATTTAAAAAAAATGCATCGTTGTAGGTTCAAAATTCGACTTTTTACTGAGCAGTTGCACTTCCTTGGTAATGAAGATGAGTTTTTGAATGAATGAAACAATGCTGAACGAAAGAGTTAACTTTATCGCCAAATTGTTGAATTTTCAATAAAATTGTTAAATTCTTAACATAAAAAAGATGAATTCTAAATGAAAAATAAAATAATTTATATTTAAACTGAAGATCATTATAATATTGGACAATATAGTATGATTTTTAACCAAATAGTTGAATTTTCTGATATTCTAACCAGATTTCAATTTAAAAAAGGAATGTTCGAATCAACCGAACAACACGTATTTATAACAAAACAGTTAGGTCTTGAACGAGACCAGATTATTTTTTAACTAAACAATTGCATTTTCGAGTTATAGGACAAACCGCTACAAAAAACTTCAATTTTCAAAATAGTACATAAATTTTGATCCAAATAGTTCATTTTTCATATTCAAATGTTCAATTATCATCTTCCAAAAATGGAAAAATTACATTTTTGGGGTTGGAGAGGAATGTTCAGAAAAAATATCGGAATTTATTATCAAATTAATTTAAATTAAATCTTCAAGTCCAACAATCACATTTTTAATAAAGTAGTTCAACTTTCTACCAAGTACATTCAATTTCCGCTGAAAAGATTGATTCCTAAGGATTAATTTAATATTTCAAGAGAATGTTCAACAAAATAGGTGACCTTAACCAAGATAGAATCATTTTTACCAAACATTGCAATTTGAAGAGAAAAGTTAAAATTCCACTAAAAGTGATCAATTTTTAGATAAAAAGAAAACAAATTTCAAGAAAGATAAGTTTCTACTCTAAAATCTGTTTATTAGCTCATGGAAGAGAAAGTTCAATTTTGAAGCCAAAAAGACGAATTTACTACGAAACAGTTTAATTTTAGACCCGGTAATTTAAATTTCCTCCGAAAAAAGATTTTTCAGTCAAGTAGAAAAAAGGTCACCGAATTGTTGAATTTTGGAGTCAAAAATACTAACTTTATAAAAAAACAGTAGAATTTCGAGCCCAAGAAAAAAATTACTAACTTTCAACCGAGTTGTGGAATTCTCCACTAAAAAAGTGGGATTTTAAACACATGCGAAAATTCTGGAGAGGTGATTCGATTTTCATCTAAAAAGGATGAATTTTTGACAAAATTGTTAAATTTTCAGACTCACGATTGAAATTTTGACCAAAAAAGATGATCGATCAAACAAAAAGTTTCACTTTTTCCTCATAAAGATAAATTATTTGATGAGAAGACAAATTTCAACCAAAAATACGAATTATGTACAAAAAAGTCGAGTTTCCAACCAAGGAATCTGATTTTTTACCAATAAAAGATTAGTTTTCACCAAAAAGTTGAATGTCTGAATGAACAGCCAACAAAATGCATCCCTATTCGCCCCTAACGCTTTAAACGAGTGCGCTTGTATGACATGCTGTCATTTTTGGGTTTTGCGTATGAATTCTGTTGAATTTTCTTCAGTTGGGGCGACAATAAGCCATAAACTATTCGAAAAAAAAAAAATTCTACTAGTATAACTTGAAAGTATAAAATTGACGAGCGAGATAGTACTTTCTTGCTCTGGCCGCCGAGATAGTACTTTCTTGAATTGGCCACCGAGATAGTACTTTCTTGAATTGGCCGCAAAGATAGTATCGTTTTGAATTGTCATTGAGATAGGACTTTGATATTATAAATTTGATATTATTAGTTATTTTCAGCATTTTATCGTCAATGCGCGAAGATATATTTTTTTATCCCTTACTTTTTTCAAGAGATCCAGGTTGAAACTACAACTTTTGGACCCCCTCCGTATTTTAAAATGGAATAATTTTTTTTTCTTCGCCCTAATGATACTGCTAATTTTCTAAATATTTGTTTTACAGGTTGAGCTCGCCTGTCGTTTAAACAAGCCGCTAGTAATCCATGAACGAGGAGCACAATCAGACGTTCTGGAAGTTCTGAGTCACTATACAGATCGTCTTCCACCAGTCCTGGTTCATTCTTTCATCGGAACTGCCGAGGAGGCGCAACTCTACCTCAACCAGGGCTTCTACCTGGGAATCACCGGCTACCTGTGCAAGGACAAATCCGACAGCGGAGTCAGACAATTACTCGAAGGTGGTCAAGCTCCCTTGGATCGACTCCTGGTGGAAACCGACGCCCCCTTCATGTATCCAAACACCAGAGCTAGCAAATTACCCCCTCACATTAAAGATGCCCTCACTGAACGTTCAATGACCTTTTTGCAAAGATATTGCACTTTTCAGCGAAACGAACCTTGCGCACTTCCTGCAGTCGTTGAGATGGTCGCTGCTTTTATGCGAATTACTCCCGAAGAAGTCGCCCTGGCGACTGCATTCAATGCTTTGAAACTCTTTGGATTGAATCAATGATTGAAGATATTAAGGAGTTTATTTTTGTGCTTGCAGCTCTGTTTGTACCGACAGAAATTGATTCGGAATTAATATTGAATAATGAATTAAGAACGCTTTTTTTGAGAAAATAGGGCAGCTGTAAATTTTAATATTCATGCTATATGCTTGATTCAAGTCAATAATTAATTGAAAAAGGATTATCTTTAGGAAACGTAAAGCTTTTATATGTTATATTTGAAATTAGAAGTCAGATTTTTAATTTGTAAACTAAAAGTTTCTCTTAGTAAATTATCGGATTATTTGGAATCTTTAAATCGTAACTGATTGGAACGTTGATAATTATTTATTTTGTAAACAGTTCCAAACTCAAGACACTTTTATAGCTTTAGCGCATTTGAATTTTGCGTATTTTTGGCTTCAGATGTAATCAAAAAGTATTTTTTGAGGTTCCTAAAATTGGAATGCCTCTAAGATTAAGATGCTTTTAAATTTGTTGTTTTAATAAATTTTAGAATATTTGCTTTTTGCTCTAACAGATCGGTGCTTAGTATTTGTGATTGCAAAGCTCGTGATACAGCGAAAAGGCGTCATAATATTTTTTACGAACTTTTCTTGAACGAATCGAAGTGATCACTGGAAAATTCCAGACTTTTTGACTCTTCCGCTCCTATTTTTAGGACGTATTCGACTTTGCCAATATCGATTATTATGATAGTCTAGTAGTATAAAAAAATGCGTTATGGGGAAATGCTGCATAATGTGAAAATTGTAAATTAAAATTAAGGTAGCCATATCTCGATTTTTAATCGAAAAAAGACTCTGCGCAAATGGAATCAAGAAAAATGTTATTAAACATGTTCGTTAAACAGTTAGATATAGTATATACGGAGAGTTTCTTCTAAGATATTAATCCCGTTATAGACATCAAAATTATATTATTTTGACTTTTCTATTGCGGAGTTGTATTCTTCTTGTGATGTTTAGCCTAAACTCAGAAAATGCAAGTAATTTTGTATTAAATTCGGTTTTCAGATTGACAAATTTTACTAAAAACCTTCATTTTCAATTAAGTGTTTTTATTTCAATTTTTGACATTTATTTTCATTCTAATAAATAAATATGGTTAAGAAAATGGTTTAAAAATGAAATAGGTTTAATGTTTTTTTTTCTTCAAAAAGTGCAAGTCTTTTCGAACTTTTGAGCTTACGTGATAGATATCATGAAAGAATAATAAATTGTATGTTACTGTTACTTATTTTTGTATCAATAAATTGTATACGAGGAAACAAAGTTTTCTAATTCATAGAATTCTATCAATAATTGTGCAGTTTTTTTAACTTCTTTAAATTTGAGAAGTACTAAAATGTGCAGGGCTACCACACATTCATTCTTTTTAGGCACTTTTATAAGCTAATGCCACTATTATAGCCATTTTTTAAAACAGAAAGATCGCTTTAGTCACTTGAATTGAATCACAATCAATTGAATTTTTTTTTCTCAAACCACTTAAAATTCAGCCTCAATCTTTACATGGATTATTCCCGAATTCTTTAGAATTTTTTTGATTCTCTTCGAAATTCTTTCAATTCACTTTAATAACTCTGAAAAACTACTTACGAATTCCTCTGAATTTACTTGGATTTTATTAAATTATTAATTTTTTTCTTTCAGTTCACGTACTTCAATTCTGTTCACTCCATTCAATGAAAATATTTAGATATTCAAAATTTCGTATAGTTCACACAAATAATACTAAATTCACCCTGATTTCTTTTCAATTAATCTTGAATTCATAGGGGTTCACTGAAATTCTGATGGAATACCTTATTTTATTCTAAAATCGCTTTAATTTTACTGGAATTAATGGAATACGTTTCATTATTTTCAGTTCATTCAGAATTTATCCAGATTTCTTAATAATTTATTTCGAAATCTTTTGAACCCAAGTAAATTTAGTCCAAATTTAATTAATTCAATTTTTTTAATAGTTCTGAATTGTTTACCGTTCACTTCAATTTTTTTGAAATTCGCCTTAAATTGTTATGAATTCCATCAGATTCGTCTCATTTTCTTTTTCTTTCAACAAAATTTCTTCCATTCACTCCAATTATTTTGAATTCGCCCTGAATTCTTTTTAATCAATCTCGAATGGGCATAATTTCATCGAATTCTTTTCATTTCCCTCTAATTCCTCTGAATTCACTTATTCCATGGACTTCTTATGCATTTTTTTAATTAAGAGAAAATTTGTTGCACTCACTCTAATTATTTTGAATTCACTCTGAATTCTTCTAAGTCAACTTTGATTTCGTACGGATTTCATTAAATATTCTGGAATTCCCTTGAATTCTAAATTTGCTTTATTTTTGCTGAAATCAATGGGATGCTCTAAATTTGTTATTCTTCCAATTCATTTGAATTATTCTTGGATTTTTCCAATTAATCATGAATTCTTATGAATTATTTGGATTAATATACATGCAATTTTCAAAAATTCGAACTGAATTAATTTGAATTCACCTGAATCTACTACAAAATTTCGCCTAAATTTCTCTAAATTCACTCGAATTTAATTTAATGTTTTTTCCCGTTAAATTCTTTTTACTCTCCTTTACCTCAACTCTATGGGAACATTTGAATCTTTTCAATTACATATATTTAATTCACACAAATTATTCTAAATTCACCTACAATAATTTTTAAATAGTCTTGAATTGATATGGATATCTTCCAATTCTCAGGAATCACCTTGAATTATTTTAAATCCCTTTAATTTGTTTTCAATTCGACCTGAATTGTTATGAATTCTACCGATTCTTTATACTTTTTCTTTAATTCCTTCCAATTCACTTATTCTATTTACTTCGGCTTGAATTCTCCTGAGTTTAATCAAATTTTACGTTTTTCATTATATATTTCGGATTACAAATTTTTTTAGGTTTATTTTGAATTCACGTGAAGTAATCCTGAATTCTTATGAATTATTCGGAAATATCTTCAAGTTTCAAAATTCTTACTGAATTAATTCGAATTCACTTGCATTCTTCGAAATTTACTTGATTCTAGAGAAAAATGTCCTTCAAATTCCTCGAAGTTTACTCGAATCCTATCAAATTTTTCTTTTTTTTTTCTAAATTCAACTATGTTAACACTTTAAATTCTTTTTGATTGATTTTGAATCCGTATTGATTTCCTCGTGTTTTCATTTTTTATTTTTCGTTCAATTTATTTAGAGTTCACTCAGATTTCTCATCGATTTATTTCGAACTCTGTTAAATTTTCTTGAATTTTGTAAATACATTCCAAATGAATTTAATCTAATTGTTCTCCTTTTCTTTTAATTTTCTCAATTGACCAACTCTATTTATATTGCTGTTTTTTTTTTTTTTTTTTTAAAAATTGGTTCCATCCACTTCAATTATTTTGAATTCACCCTGAAGTCTTCCAAATTATTCTGGATTTCATTCGAGTTAACCTGAAACTCTGAAAAATTTTATCGAATCCTTTCGAATTTCGAAGAACATCAAGTCCTATTAACATTACACATGAGTTACTTTAAGTAAATTGTGATCGTAATTTGGGGCCAAAGTTCAACAACACCATCCGAAGATGATGAAGGTTTGACTCATAAGGGGAAGGTCCTGACGGAGATTTGATCCGGTGGCATCGAAGTAGAAGGCAAGCGTTCAACCGCCGAGCCACCATCACAACATAAACGTAGAGGAACAGACTAGGTAGTAGTTGGTTCACCGCTGCGAGCGTGATTTTCAAAATCTTAATATCGCAAAACTAGGGCCCACCTACAGAAACGCCGGGACACGTGTGCGATAATTTTTAATATTCTATCGATTGATGATGGTCTTATCAAAACTTTGATACCCCAGTCCGGAGCTTCCCCTTGTCAGACATTCACTGTAGCGCCATAAACGATACGTTACCGACCGAAAATTTGTATAACTCGCGTACTCACACGATACCGCGTGATACACGATGATACATGCAACTATTGCCGGTAAAGTAGTACTCGCAATTAATGAATAGTGAAGACAATATAAAATTGAACTATTTCTGCATAAATAAATATTGAAATTGATTTCCCAAACGATTGTTTACCATTTTTCAAAATTCATAACAAAAAAGAACAAATTTATAGTTGCTAGTAAATGGAAACTTATTCGGCAATTTAGAAATTCGTGTATCCATTTGATCTTCCTCAAGTTTGCAAAAACTAAAACTATTTACAACTCATCAAGTTTCAATTAATAAATCCAGTACTTTATAAATGTTTACAATCTTCATTATAAATAAACATGCGATTCGGTCAAGTTTAGAATTTCCTTGCACATTTATTCATAATTTTTGAAAAAATGTTTCTGAAATAGCTGATTTTCAAATAAAGTAGCTCTAGCAATAAATAAATGGGATATATAATTTGTTTCTATTAGATTAGCAAAAACTGATTTGCAACTTATCAATTTATAAATAAACAAATTTTATTGTGCGGGGCATAGGGTGTGAAAAAGTATCACTTTAGACAAACACAGGTATACGAAAACGGGAAAGTTGACGAGAGCAAAAGACCTCTAACGATAAGCTCTGGCACGTGCCGCATATTAGTGTCATATTTTGAGGTTTATTTTACTTTTAGAAAAATTCATTTACTACAAATTTTTTAAACTTAGAAATATTTTTTCCAAGATTATAAATAAATTTGCAATAAAATTGTAAACCTGACCAAATTAATTGTAAATTTAATTATATGGAAATTTGAAAAAGGGTTGAATTTGCTTCGTTATAAATTGATAAGTTGCAAATCAGTTTTTGCTAATCTGATGGAAACAAGTTATAAAAATTTTTTACAAAGTCTGCAAAACTAAAAATCATGTGGAAAAACTATTTCAATATTTATTTATCGAGAAACAAACTATTTATCCCATTTATTTATTGCGAGAGCTACTTTATTTATAAATCAGCTATTTTCAGAAATATTTTTTCAAAAATTAGAAATAAATGTACAAAGAAATTCTAAATTTGACGAAATTGCATGTTTATTTATATTGAAGATTGAGAGAATGCATTAAGTACTGAATTTATTAATTATAAGTTGATAAGTTGTAAATAGTTTCCGTTTTGCAAACTTGAGGAAGATCAAATGGATACACGAATTTCTGTATTTTCTAAAGTTCTAAATTTTGAACTTTGTAAATTTCTTAATTTCCGAAAGTTTCCATTTACTAGAAACTATAAATTTGTTCTTTTTTGTTATAAACTATGAAAAATTGTAAACAA
>WSXT02053467.1:0-27472 GCA_011762715.2 Neuroterus valhalla
TGCTTATTCTTGTATTCGCAGTTAACCTCAGGGGTGTTTAACCTCAGGGGCCTTTCCTCTATCCGCAACCTGAGGACCTGATTTATTAGGACCTGATTTATTAGGATGAGAAAATTTAATACACGCTTCGGCCATGGACGCCGGACCTCATCAGTTTTTCCAAGAAGTATACTTTCTATTGAAATATTATTTAATATGACAATATCAATCATTAGAGAATAATTTGCTCAAAACAGTCAAATTTTCAACATAAAAGTACGGATCTCCGACAAAATTATTTCATTTTCAAGAACAGGGATTTGATTCGTAATCATATAGTTTAATTTCCAACTCCAAGATTTTAATCCTCTACCAAAGTAGTCTGATTTCAACATAGAAAGATTATTTTTCTATGAAACGGTCAAATTTTCAACAGGGAAGGATTTTTCGATAAATTTGTTCTATTTTCTAAAATGTTGACAAATTTGTAATCGTAAAGTTATATTTCCCTTTGAGGAAACTGATTTTTTATAAAAAAGACCGATTATTAACTTCAAAATACATGAATTTCGAATCCAATAGTTGAATTTTTAACTAAAAACTATCATCTTTAGAAGAAGTTACAAGAGTCAATTTCTAACATTAAAAAATAATAATTTTTAACAAAACAATAAAATTCTTAATCAAGAAAAATAATTCTCAACCAAGGGAGAGAAATTTTTGATGAAGTAGTTGAACTTTCTTCTAGTAAAATTTGAATAATTTCATATCTCCGAGGTTTCCTGTTTACTAGCCTTATATTTTATCATGATAATGAATTTTAGTACACGTTTGGTTCGTCGACGCCAGACCTTATCAGTTTCTTCAAGAAGTATACATTCTGTTGAAAGATTTTTAAATACAGCAAAATGAATTATTAAAATAGATGGACTGTAGATAAAGTCTTACCGTGAGAAAAGAGACAAAATAGTGTGAAAATTTTTGTATCAATAAGTGTAAAAAACCTGTGGTAAATACGTTCTGTTTCTCGTTTCATTCGTGTTGAAATATCACGAGTACGAATTGATTATAACTTTAAAAACATCATAAGGGGAGTGGTTTGAAAATAAAAAGAGAATTTTTCTCATGGTCCAAGGGTTTTCGTTTTCCTTTATCGTTTTATAATATTATTTGTATGCTGACGGTAAAATTGACTTAAGGGTCACATAAGAATTGGAATCGATTCGAATTTATGTGGGACAAGCCTTTACACGTAAACTCTGGGACCGACCATAAGCATACTGTCTATACTGACCGTTTAGATCTTGTCCACGTTGATTATACTTAATAGGTGGTTGTTCCAAGGTTGGTATTGTGAGAAGGTATGTCCGGCAGTTGACGTCATTCATGAAAATATCAGAGTAGTGTTACTAGAGCTCTAAATAGATGGGTATGTGCATCCGCCATTTTGGCTCCAAAGAGCAGGTAGAGTATGTGTACAACGTGTGTATTGAACGCGAGAATTGGAGCTCAATGGGGAAGAAGTAAGCTCTTGACATTAATTTATATTGAGGAATGCATGTTTTCATTTGTTTAAAGACGTGCTAGGAAACGTGGTAATAAATATTCTTCATTCGAAGTGATCCGAAACGAGATGTGGAAGTTGCAATTGTAAAGACTGTACACAGCCTACACAGCTGGTTATTACACGTTAGTAAATAACTCATTTATTCAACTAAACCTGAAGAAGTATATCAGACTTAGTTAAACAAATTTGGAGAACTTTTTTGGTGTATTTGTGTGTTTCCTGTATGGAAACAGTTTAAAGTGAGGTTATGTTTACCTTCATTTAGATTTGCAATCAAAATGTAAAGACGCTAATAACTTATCTATAGTAGTGTTCCTCAGTCTGATGCACTTTTTTAACTTTTGCTTCAATAAATAAATTATTTACTTACGGTTTATAAGCACCTGTGTGGACTGTATGTGGTCTTCAAAATCACAGCTTCCACATCCCATTCCGGAACACTCTGAAAGAAGAAAATTAACTATCTCAGAAAAGAAGAAGAATTTACAAAAATCCCAAAATTTTGATCCCCTTTCCGAATGTTTCGAGTCATCCAGATTATTCCATTCTCATTAATAATTGAAATGAGATCTCAATGCGAAATGAAAACTTGTGGATTTATTCATTTCCTTATTTCATCACGGAAGACAGACGGTTTATTATTAAAAATTTCACTGCCTTTGAACTTTATTACTTTTTACTAAAGGATGGAGTTTTTTCAATTGAAATTCTGAAAGAAACTTCTTCCTATAAACCCAGACGACAGATTGTCTTTCACGGTTGATCGGGACTGATTTCCCACGCGTCCTCAGATCACTATTAATTTTCCAGAGATGAAAACAGAACTTTTATCCCGTGGAACGTTCACCGTAAAGTTTTCCTTCAATGAAGGGTGGACATGAAATATGAGGTCCCGCGTGCTTTGATCTAAGGGGAATTTTCACCTAGAGCCAGAAGCCACTTAAAACGTCATTTTTCGGCTTTTTCGTTCCGTTCTATCATACATCTTTTTCCTCTCTTCAAATCCTTTGAGCCATTTCTGACCTTTGTCTAAATCCCCCTTTTGTCCGAAATCTCTCTTCTTTTGTTTCTCTTATCTTCACCCTTATCGTAGTCCCTACAAGTCCTTACCATCTCTATCAACTCATCAACTTCTTTCTCTTTCATAGACTTCCATTGCACCCTACTGGTCAGTGAGTCAAATGCTGCTTTGAAATCCACGAACAGTGCAACCAATTTCTCCTTCTTCAGCTCCAGGTTCCTATTTACTGGAAAATTTAACTCATAGATGTTGCATGTGGTCCCCACCCTTTTCCTGAACCCTATCTGGCTGTGTGATATACTTCCCTTCTCCTTCACCTGTCTTTACAGCCTCCTTCTCAGCAATCTCGCGTGAAATTTATATCCTAATACTAATATGGGTATGGCGCCTCTATATTTATCAATCCCTCTTTCCTAACCTTTCTCGATTAATGGTATTGCCAATCCTGTCTTTTTTTCTCAGCTCTGCTATTGCCTCATTCACATCTTCTCTACTTTAATCTTCCCCGTTTTCCTCTTTCCCTTTGAACCTCCTTCTATCTTCAACTTTCTATATTCTTCCCCTATCCCTTTTCTTTTTTTACTACTTCTGAGTCTGTCCCCTTTTTACCGTCTGCTCGACCTCTCCCATATACCTTTCCTTGTTTCCCCGTTTTCTCTACTTAACAGTCTTCCTTGAATTTTTGTCCTTCCTATCCAGTTCCTCTTTCTCCATTTACCCTTCCTCCGTTTACTCTTTCATACATTTTTTTATACTCTTCTTTATCCGCCCTAATTTTCTGCATCCATCGTACCACGAGCTTCTCCTCTCTCTTTCCGATTTTACTTCCTCCTTTACCTCATCAATCAATCGTCCAAGTTCTTTCACCAGTCTGTCTACTCCTTCCTCCTCCGAATTCTGCACCTCGTTTTTATTTTGTTTTTGAAGTCTCTGAATTTTCCCCTAACTGTCCATTTTTCCCCTTCATCTCTTCTCTTCCTTCTCCCTCCTACTGATTTTTGGGCCTCTTTCTTCCAAAGTCGCTATCATAGGAAAGTTGTTGGAGTCTTTCTCATTTTCCACTTCTATTCTAATTATCAGCTTTCTCATTGTTCATTCTGCCTGAATATAATCTATTAGTGTCCTCTTTACCTGTGAAAGTCATTTCCCCTCCCGCATCTTATTTAGAATCGTCATTACAAATAAACTAACCTTCCTTTCCTAATAGATTCAATAGTGTTCCAGCCTCCTGATCCACTTCCGTGTGCTTCTACTCACTCCCCTACTACGCGCTATCCTTTTCCCATATTGCTTTCTTTGGCTCTCTTCTTTAGGCCTCTAAATCTCTTCTCATCAACACTAATTCCCTGTTCCTTTCCTTTATTCATTCCTTTATGGATCTCCATCTTTTTTCTCTCCTCTCCATCTGTGTACACTAACTATAGCCACCTTTCCACTCCCTTCCTTTACTCTTCTAACCATTGACTTTCATTATTTTTTTCTCTTCTGTCTACTCTTTCATCTTCGCCAAATTTCATTTTTATCCCTCCCAACATGCTATACATTCTGGGAACATACACTTTCTCCTCTCTCTTTGTCCTTTTTTCTATCACCACTCTATCCAGTCTCTATCCTTCTTTTCCAACTTGTTCCTTCTTCTCTTAGCTTTGATCCATCTCACTTCTGTTCAGAAGACATGCCACGACCTTTAACAATAATCTGTACCCGCCTGTTCGGACATTCCCACTGTTCCTTTCTCTATCCATGCCCTCTTCTTGATCATCCACTTCCTCTTTTTCTCCATCCATGTCCGGTCCTCTTTAATTCTTTTGTTACATCCTTCCAGTACCTTTCATTATCATAATTTTTCTCTTCTACTTCTCGATCGCGTGAGGTGAGCAAGCTGCGGAACGTGAAAGGGCGAGCAAAGAAGAAATGAATGTCACGGATATGAATGAGGTGAATGAGGTTAGCAAACAGGGATGAGAGGAAATACGCAAAGGAGGATTGACGCTAGAGGATCTGAGGCAGTAGCAAGATCGCATATTGAACTATCTTTCGGATAGATAGGAGATAGAGAGATCTCAAATGAGACAAGAAAGAGTGCGGACAGAGAAGTTTGTAGATTGATGACAGAGAAGATGATGAAGAAGATAGAGGAGCTGAGTGATGAACGCAGGGGAGAAAAAACCTGGACCGGAGGTCAAAAATCGAAATAGAACTGTGATATAAGGTGTCAGACGGTTAAGGTGCAAAGGGTGTAAAAGGGTGCAAAGTAGTGTCGTTGAATTGTGGAAGTGGAGGTGAAAAACGGGTAAGGATGGGGACGAAGAAAGTGGAGAAGGAAGAATTGGCATGTGGCGAAGAGAGGTTAGGGTGTTATACCGGAAGGCCGAGCAGTCAGTGCCAATTTTCGGAGAAAATAAGAGAAGGAATGAGCAGGTGTTACTCAAGCAGTGGAGTGGGGGTAGAAGAAACAGAGCGTAGGGTGAGCAAGCTGCGGAACGTGAGAGGGTGAGCAGAGAAGAAGTAAACGTCACGGTTATGCGTTAGGTAAATGAGGTAAGCAAAGAGAGAGAGAGAGAGAGGGAGTAAGCAAAGGAGGACTGACGCTAGAGGATCTAAGGCAGTAGCAAGACATAGGGTGTCAGACGGTCAAGTTGCAAAACACAAAAAGAGAGAAACTAAGGAAGTTCAGTGAAGCCGAGTCGGAGCAAGCGAGGAAAAAGAGAATGTGGAGACGTAAGAACGTGAGATTTTCGGAATTTAGTAAGGGAGGAAATGGAGTCTGCGGTTTAAGGAGGATTTAACGGAGAGGGAAGAGCTGGTGCAGGAGTGGTTAAGAAAGAAGAAGGCGAGATCAAAAAGTACAAAAGCAAAGATCGAGCTGAGAAAGCACAAGGCTCAAAATATAGGAGAGACGATTTGGAGATGAGATGAGGTAGGAGGAAGCATGGTGATGTTAGAAGTCGAGAGAAGCACCGGGGAGGGGGAAAAAGAGAAAAAATAGCGCGAAGCAAAAACCAGTATTCACTGAGAGGAGGGAAAGTTAATGTGTGTGGCAAATAGCGGAGCAAGGTGCAGAAGTGGGAAGGGAATTTTGTATATTTTTTGTAAGCAAGGGAAAGGGAGGTGACCTACAAACGATATGTAGTTCAAAGTTTAGAACCTTTCTGATCTTGCCGGATCAAGATATTGGTTTGTAATATCGATTCTTAGAATCGTGTACTACTTTAATACTTATATTTGTGACTCTTTACAAGGAGCGACACCGAGCTCACATCCTCCTGTTTCACATCCTCATAATTACTAATTTCTTCTCATTCCAAGTTCTAATAATTGGATGGGATTTCCCTTCAGAGCTTTTTGTAGAATTTGAGAAACTTATTTTGTTACAGCTGGCGACTGTTTCGAGCTTGGCAGACAGTCTTACAATAACGGCGACTATTATCACACTGTGCTATGGATGCAAGAGGCCATGGATCGTCTGCAAGAGGAGAAAAACGGGACAACTACGACCAAGCAAGATATTCTCGAGTACTTGGCATTCTCCACCTACATGCAAGGTTTGTATGGGATTGGTGTAATTTTTTTATCTAATAAACGGAATTAGCAAAAACGGTTATGCACAAACTCACTGAAGCAACTATCCAAAAATAAATATTGTATACAGTGATGAGTAAGTTACTTTTCAGAAAAAGAACTGCCTTCCTTTAAGAAGAAAATCGCTGCCTCTCCTCGTAGCTCAGTTGGTAGGGCACTCGTCCGGCAAACGAAAGGTCCCAGGTTCGAATCCCAGCAGAGTTAAGAGGCAGTCCTCTTTCAGAGTGTATTTGATTTTATAATTCGAACACTTTTCATCTAGTCTGAATGGCGATAAAAATTTTTATGAAATTCGAATAATTATTTTAGTTGTCGCAGTAGATTTCTGGTTTGAAATGGTAAACAGAATCTTACGTAAGAACTGATCAAGATAATTTTCCTTTCTGCTCTTTTTTTCTTCCCTTTTTCTCTTTTTCTCTTCCCCATTCCCCCTTTCCTCGTCCCTCTTCTTCTCTCTTCGTCCCTCGCTTCTCCTCTCACCTTCTCTCCCCTCCCACTTCCTCCCTCCCTTCTTTCTCTCCCCTATTTCATCTTCCCTCTCCCTTCTTTCCTATGTCCTCTTTTTTCCTCTTACCTCTTTCCTCTTCCATCCTACTCCTTTCCTCTTCTTCCTTTCCTCTTCTTCCTTAACTCTTTGTGCTTTCCTCTCGCCTCTTTCAAGAAATAATTGAAGAATTTTTCATCTAGTCTGAATGACGTCAAAATATTTTCTAAAATTTGAATAATTAATTGAGTTTGTGCGGTAGATTCCTGGTTTGAAATGGTAAACAGAATCTTATGTTAGAACTGATCAAAATTACTTTCATTTTACTCTTTTTCTTTACCTTTTCCCTCTCTGTCTTCCCCGTTTCTCCTTTCTTCGTCCCTCTTCCTTCCTTTCTCTTCTCACTTTCCTCTCTCCTCGCCCCTCTTCCTTCCTCTCTTTCCCCTATTCCATCTCCCCTCTCTCTTGTTTCCTATGTCCTCTCTTTTCCTCTTATCCATTTCCCCTTACTTTATTCCTCTTTCATTCTACCAGTTTCCTCTTCTTCCTCTACTTCTTTCTTTCCACTCGCCTCTCTTCTCTCGTCGAATCCCAGCGGAGTTAAGAGGCAGTCCTTTTCCAGAGTATATTTGATTTTATAATTCAAGAACTTTTCATCTAGTCTGAATGACGTTGAAAATTTTTCTGAAATTTGAATAATAAATTTAGTTGGTGCAGTAGATTTCTGGTTTGAAATGGTTAACAGTATCTTTTGTTGGAAATTATCAAAATTACTTTCCCTTTTAGTCTTTTTCCTTCCCTTTCCCCCCTTCTCTCTTGTCCGTTTCCCCTTTCCTCCCCTATTCCATCCCTCCTCTCTCTTCTTCCCTATGCCCTTTTTCGTCTCTTCTCCATCCCCCTTCCCATTTCCTCTTACCTTTTTCCTCTCGCTTTTCTCTTTGCTCCCTCAAGTTACCTCTTTCCTTTTTCCTCTCACCTCTTCTTATGTATTAAGATGAACTTTTTTTCAATTCGAATTTCAAAATGAGAAAATTTAAAGCTGCTGCTTTTTTGGAAGGATAAAGTTTGTCTTGCAGTATTCCTTAATGCTGAAATTTGAGACTTCTCTTCTTCTCTTCTACCCATCATGATGGAAATCGTTGACCTCGTTCACGGGAAATGAACTACTTATGTTTTCTAATCTTCTCTCATGATAATCTTTTTAAACTCCTGAAGCTTTTTCTTCCAGTTTCCTCAACACTTTTTGAAAATTCGTTTGCCATCATCTTCTCTCCTTCATCCCTCTCATGCAATCATCCCATAAATGCTCCTATCTCTTCTCTGCCTAATAATATTCGGATCTCTTCTCCCCCATCTTTCCAGATATTTTAGCAATCCACCTTTTATCACCCTGTACCATTTATTTTATTTTGATTTAGGGAAAGGAGTAGAATTGCTAAATGAGTTAATGGAGCAGATATAAGGAATAGGAAAAAATGATTCTAAAAATGTGGAAATAGACGAATAAGAATAGAGCTACGGAGATAGAAGGAGGAGATGGAGAAAAATTTACATTCAATCAAATTCTTTTATTACTCATTTTCTAGGTTATGTGTATGATTTCGATTCCTACTAATCCATTTTATTTCCACAGGGAACGTCGCTCGAGCCCTTAGTATGACAAATGAACTTTTAGAACTCGTACCAACCCATCAAAGAGCTCTTGGAAACCTTGCTTATTATAAAGAAGAAATTGAAAAGAAATCTAGTCAAGTAAGGAAGAAAAGAGGTGAAGATGGCCAAGATGACGTCACTCAAGCAGACCAAGTGAGTTTTTATCGTTTGGCAAAAATCTCACCACTTCCAAATTACCCTTTAAAATTCCTAGGATGATGAGGAAGGGTTGAGTCTGAAGATGAGGGCGTTCAAAGAGTGTGTTAGAAATAAAGATTTAATGGTAAAGTGACTAATATTGAGATGATGTAAATTTGGTGGAGGAGTTTTCCTTCTAAGGGTTTTGGTCCAAAGCAGGAGAAGGGACTAATCCGAAAGTGAGAAAGAAATTGGAATGTGCAGCTAAAGTAATAGGACAATTAAGGAATAGGATAGAGGAGGTTCAAGGAAGATTAGAGGATGCGAGTGTGGATATTAGATGTGATTGAGTAGTCATTGTTGAGTTTTGAAGTAGAAATCAGGAATGAAAGGAGTAGAAGAGGGTGGAAAGTCTGCACAAAGATTCCTCGGGAGGATTATGAGGTTATGTTTAGGCTGTTTAGTTTATTTGCTGAGAGAAGAAAGAGGGAGATAGAAAATGATGATGGGGCGTCTGAAAAGATGGTTGAATTTTGAAGAGAAACTGAGAAAGGTAGAAGCATGTAGATATGAGATGAATGGAAATGAAAATTCATGTGGAGTATGTAGATATGAGCAGGAATCAAGATTGCATGTGTTAGGAAGGTGAACACGTAACGAAGGAGTAGGGAAGAGCATGAAAGAGAGAATGAGATGGTTTTCGGAAGAAAATAGACGGGGTGAGAAATGGATAAAAGGCTGGAGGGAAGAAAAGAGATGTATCATTGATGAGGATAGAGGGAAGCCAAAAAATTACTCCCAAAAAAACAGAGAATGGCAGTAATGATTGATAGAGTTTAGAGGAAAAGGAAGCCTAGGGCAAGGTCAAAGAGGTCACAAGCCTCGACAACCAAGAATGTTTTCTAGACAATATCGTAAGAAATAGTTTAAAAGGTACTAGATAAGGTTCGCGAATAAAAAATATGCATGCATGTAAATATGTGATTGTTATAAGGAAGAGAGTATAAATAAACAGAGGAGGAGACTGGAGCTTTAAGATAATATACTTTTTTAAATTTATTTTTCTAACTTTTGATTTAAATTTCAGCCATTCACTGTGACGGAGAAGAAAATCAAGACTCTGAAAGAAATGACTGAGAGAGAAAGATACGAAATGCTCTGTCGTGGGGAAATTTCACTATCCCCAAGTATCCAGAAAAATTTGAAATGTCGATATGTGGACCGTGGTATTCCATTTCTGAAACTAGCACCTTTCAAAGAGGAAGAAGCTTATCTGGAGCCAAGAATTGTTATATACCACGATGTGATTTATGACCAGGAAATTGAGACCATCAAAAGATTGGCACAGCCCAGGGTTTGTTCAACTTTTAAAGCACTTTAAAAGGTTCAAGGGGTTTTATCAGGTTCGAAAGCTTTCAGAATATTCTGGAGGATTCTAACGGATTTCACAAAATTAAAAAAAAATAGAATGGATTATCAGAGGCTCACCAGCTTTTTATCAGGCTCACGTAATTGTACAGAATCTTTGAAGACTTTATGTTATTTTCAAATTCTAATGTTTTTAAAAGTTTTTGGATATTTTCAGGGTATCATACAAGATTCCAAGAGATTTGAAGAATTTTGATTGATTTCAGAAGGTTTTTAAAAAAACGATGGAATTTATGAAGAATCAAGGAATTTCAAAGACTTCCGGAATTTCAAAAACATTTTAAGGAATTTTTAAAAAATGGCACGAGATCTCGAATATTTTCGAAAGAGTTCCGAAGGTTTTGGACTGATTTCAGGGATTTAAAAGCATTCTATAGTTTTCCATAGCTTTTGGAATATTTCAGAAGATTCTTGAATATTTTATAGGGTACAAAAGATTTTGGAATATTTTGGAAGATCCCAAGGGATTTCCAAACATTTTCGGAATTGAAAAGGACGTCAAAAAACCTCACAATGCTCACGCAATTGTACAGGATCTCCGAACACTAAAAAACACTGAAAAAAAATTTCATTGGAATTGGAGACGATAGTAAGGATATCAGAGGAAACTCAAGGAATAAGGAGAATTTAAAGATTTGAGAAATATTTTGAGCACTTTCTGAAGAATTCATAAAATCTATAAGATTCTTGAGGATTATTGAAAGAATCCAACCGATTTCAAAAATTTATAGGATTTTTTAAGGGTTCCAAGCTTTTGGGGTATTTACAGTGATTTCACGGAATGTTAGAGGGTTTTAAAACTCTCAACTGATTCAAGTTATTTTAGAAAATTTCATAGAGTTTCGAAGCTTTTATAATATTTGTGAAGATTCAAAATCAATATCACAAGATCTTTGAGGACTCCAAAAGTTTTTTCAATGTCCATAGATCCCAAAGATTTTGAAAGTTTTGAGAGTATTTTAGAAGCTTCCAAAAAATTCCAAGAGATTCGACAAATTTCAGTGGATTTTGAGAGCATATCAGAGATGCCAGAGGACTTTTCATGAAATGAGGGATTTCGAAGATTTCCAGAATTTTTAAAACATTCTTAGGAATAATGAGAAGATGGTATCCTTAGGAATACCTGGAAATTTCGAAAGATTTCAAAGATTGCAAGAGGTTTTAAAGGATTCTGAATAATTTCAGGACTTTGGAAAGTTTTTATTGGGTTTCGAAGCTTTTGGAGTATTTCAAAATATTTTTCAGAAAACCATAGGGTTTTGGAGCTTTCAAAATAAATGTGATAATTCCAAAGAAATTCCATAGGATCCCCAAGGACTTGAATTTTATTGCATTCCAATGAATGGCAAAGAATTGAGAAGTTTCCGGGGTACTTTACAAGATTCCAAGGAATTTCAAGAAATTCCTAAGGGTTCTAATGCTTTTATAATAATCGTGGAGATTTCAACGATTTTCTGAAATCCACATTCAATTTAAAATGCCTTATATTCTTAATTTTCTTGCTTTTTTAGATTCAAATTATATGTATCCGAATCTAATCAAAATCAACGATCAAAAATAAAAAGTATAAACCCTAAATCCGACAACTAGAGTCAAGATTCTAATATTTTTTAGTTGAAAAAAAATCTAAAAAATCTTACGAAATAAGAATCAAAACATATACAACTGTGCTCCTAAATATTATTTTTCAATTTTATCCAAAATTTGGGTGTTGTGTTCCACTTAAAAAAAACAATGAATGAATTGCAAGGGAAAAGGATTGTAAGGGGGCTGTCCATATATTACGTCAACACGGAGGGAGTGGAAGGGAAGGGGGTATCAACAGTGTGATTACGGTTGATGACAGAGGGTGTTGACCTATTGATGAAGGTTGATGACATAGGAAGGGTAGGTATCTAAAAGAAGCAAACATGTGATGACGTACTATATGGACAGCCCCAAGGTCGCAAAATAACTTTTTTTCGATTGGAGACTCGAACGGCGTGCGCAAGGTATCCTTTTCTGCCAGGAGACTAAAAAGGCAAGTGCAAAGAAGATACTTGCGCCTGGCTTTGTCTCCGGACGGGAAACTCTACTTGACTCACACTCCATATGCATAAAAAGACATACTCTCGGTGCAGTTGTGACGAAAAGATACTTATACTCTTTTGTTTCTCCAGTTCAAAAGGGCGACAGTGCAAAACTACAAAACCGGAGAATTAGAAATTGCCCACTACAGGATTAGTAAGAGTGCCTGGCTCCAGGAGCACGAACACAAACACGTTAAAGCTGTGAGCCGTCGAGTAGAACACATGACGAGTTTGACTGTCGACACGGCAGAGGAACTCCAGGTCGTTAATTACGGAATCGGAGGCCATTACGAACCACACTTTGATTTTGCGAGAGTAAGTAATCGATAGACTACTCTTGGTTGAGCTGATAGTTCATTATAGTGAATTACCTTCGTAACTTTTCAGAAAGAGGAAACGAACGCTTTCAAGAGTCTCGGCACAGGAAATCGTATCGCTACGGTTCTCTATTATGTAAGTGATAATTATTTTCTACGGTATGCATGATATTCATTTTATCCTTCCAAAGGGATAGTGAACAAAAATCGTTCTTAAGAAAGCTTTGTAGACATTTTCAGCTGGGGTGATTGCTGGAGAGATTGATCTTTGACCCATGTCGGAGCGAAATGTGTCATTGGAATGAACAACACGCGAAGACTCCTAGAATGATTTAGAACCTAGCTGATCTCTCTCTCCTTATATACATCCCTTACTCATACTAACCATATAACTTCCTTGGTCTACTTTAGTACAACGAGGCTATTGATCCCTTATCTTCCATCTTCGTATCGCTGCTCCATATCCTTATACTAGCCATACAAGCGTCTTTAACAATAAATTTCTCCTCCTCCAACATGGTTTAACCTTCTCTTGCTTACTTCCCATATCTGTTTTATTACCCTCGAAACTTTTTAAATCTTCCTCTTACATGAGATCTATGATTTTCATTTATTTGCGAGGTTAATCACAAATATACACACGCCTTCATTTTTTGTAACCTTACCTCTTTTATCCCCTTGTCTTTCCCTTTTTCTTTTCCCTACTCCTCTGAACCTTATTATCTTTGTCTTTCCTGCATTTATATCCAACTTTTTCCCATCTGCGTATCCTATCTTTCCTCATCTCGTAATTTCTTCCAGAAAGATCCACGAACCTAATGAAAAAGGGTCTGGAGGACAATCTTCTCTTCTCTCCTCACCATCTACAAGATATCGTGTACTTGCTCCTCTACATACCTTCACCTTTTTACCTTTTTATCTGGTATTGGTTCAATTAGTCAAACTCCGCCTTTGAATTCTACATTCCCATCATTCCTCTTTGCTCTACTTTGATCCACAAAATAATTCGGGAAATACATCCATCACACCAATCCCGATACTCCTCTATCAACTTCAAGTTGCTCTCCTTTGCCTTTTTCCTCAATCGATGCTACTACCCTTTTCTTCCATAACCTCCAACCCTCTCTCTTCCATACTGCAAATTATAAATTCCCATCTTCAGTTCTTTCTTCCCCTTTTTTTGAACTTCACTTACTCTTCATTTTTTCTTTCAAATCTTTTTCCTTTTTGCCCTAAAAACATAAATATATTAAAAATAAAAGGGCTTAGAGGAAAACCTTCTCTACTCCCCTCGCCATCCAGAAGATTTTCCTACTTACTCCTCTACCTCTACCCTGCTTTTTGTCTCTTGAAAACTTAATTATAATAATTATACTACTCTATAATCTTTAACTTGCTTTCTTTGCTTTCTTCTACAACCGGTACCACTACCACTCCTTTCCACAACTCTCACTTCTCCCGTGTCTATATTGCATATTACCAATTCTTATTCCTTTAGATACGTCTCATCATATTTCTATTCTGCACTTGGAATTTCATCCCAACCATGCTCCTCCCCTTCTTCCATTATACCCGGATCTTCGACATTTTCTTCCCTTGTTATTCCTCGTCTCTTACTCTTCTTTTTTCTTCCTTTAAGTCCTCTCTATTTGTGCTTCTAAAGAAAATAATATATTGAATAATTAGGGCCAGGGAGACAAGCTTCTTTAATCCTCTCACCATCCGGAAGATATCTGTTTTCTGCTCTTTTACCTTCACTGTGCTTTTTGTCCCCAAAAAACTTTATAATACCCCCCTTATTCAACCCTATATTGTCCATTATTCCCATCATAACTTCTTCCTTCATGTCTCGGTTCAATCAGTCAAACGCCGCCTTTGAATCAATCATTCCTATCACTCTCCTTCACTCTCTTTCAATACTTTCATTTACAAAATAATTCAGAACACATTCCCATCGCAACCATTCTTTACCTAAGCCCGTCATGATTTGGTAGCACTACTTTCCTACTCAGTTCCTTTATCTATCCTTTACGACCAAACAGCAACAAATAACTCATACAATGTTGAACTCAGCAATCTCCCAGACACATCCTTGAGCAATCCTGTTTTCCCTACCCCTTCCCATTTTTCCTTCAAAATTCCATGATCTCTTTGGTCGTCTTACCATCATTTTCTCTCTTCCTATCCCTCTTCCTAGCACGTAACCTACAGAGATCCAAATCACCCCCACAACCCATCTGCGAAATGTCTTGTGCAGACTTTCTACTCTCTTATGCTTTTTTCATCCCTGGATTTTCACTCCATAACTCAACACTGATCACGCTAAAACATGAAATATCCACACTTCATTACTTTAATCGTCCTCAAACCTCCTCTTTCTCATATCTCAAAATTGTCCCATTACTGCACTCTCACATTCCGATCTCTTTTCCACTTGCAGATCAGTTCCTCTGCTTTTAACCAAAAACCTAGGTAGAAAAATTTCTTCGCCAACTCCATTTTCTCGTCATAAATCTCCCGTTCGTATTCTGTTTCATGCTTTTTCTTTCTAAAACACATTATCCTATTCTTAGTCACATTCAACGTTGAGTCTCTTCCTCTCACATATTCCTTAAACGCTCTTCTCGTGAGGCTAATCCCTCCTCCATCATCCGCTGCCAAAATTAAAATGTCTTCTTCTGTTCACTCTTTTTTTAATCCTTTTCTGCAAGTCTGTCAATGGGATACTTAACAGAGGGCTCGAAGGGCACCCTTGCCTGAGTCCCCTTCCCTTCCAGAATTCCTCTCTTTTTCTTTCTCATATGTTCACCTTTATCTCCTAAAATATCCCTTTTTTGGCCTGTACCAACCCTTTATGAACTTCCTTCTCTTCCATTGACTTCCATAGCACTCCCCTGTTCATGGAGTCGAATGCTGCTCTGAAATCCGCAAACACAAATCCTGGACATTCTCTTCTCTTCCTTCTCCCTTGACCCTATTTTGTGCGCTTTCTATCACCCTCTTTGAATGCTCCGTCTATTTGCCTATTCCGATTCCCTCATGTATGCCCTCCCTTTCTTCTCACTCCCGGTTGATCCATTCCTATGTCCTATATGCTTGTCTCCTTTATCTCTTGCTCGAGCTCTTCCATGAACCTTTGATTCTCCTCCTGTCTTTCCTCACTCGTCATCCAGGATCTCTTTTCCTCCTGTATAGTTCTTATTCCCCCTTCTCTATTTTTTATATTCTCCTTTATTTTGTCTTTACTGTTTCTGCATTAATTGTCCCGCTAACATTCTCCGTCCCCTTTTTGTTCTCTTCCGATCTCACTTTCTCTGTTGCCTTATCAATTAGTCTTCTGAATTTTGCCAGCCTCGTTCTCCATTTTTTGTTCTGAACTTTCTCGACTCTTCTTCCTCTGAGCTGCCTTTTTTTCGTTCTTTCCTTTACTCTCTCTTTTTCTCCGTCTCGCCCACCGCGTTTTGGGCCTCTACTTCTCAAAGTCGCTGTCTTCGCAGGAAAATGATCGGAACCTATCTTACTGCCCACTTCCATTTCAATCATTAGTTTTTTGTTGTCATTTTTTACTACGTTCACCAACACCCCCACCCCTTTTCATAACTCCCACCCTTCCCCTCTCTAATTGCGAATAGTTCTTAAGTTCTCCCTCCCTATATTTCTAGATTCTCGATGGAAAAAAACAAAATATTTACAAAATAATTTGATTTTAAATCGAAGAAGTGAAATTTCAACCCAAAAATACGAATTTTTTATGGAATTTGTAGCACGAAAATGTCAATTTTCACTCTCAAATTTGAGTTGAGGAATTGAGGAATTATAATTGAGAAAATCCATGGAACTTCTCAGAAATTCATGAAGATTTCCAAAAATTTCCAGTAATTTCTGGAAAAGTAAAAGATGTGTGAAAACTGGGGAAAACTGATCGAAAAATTTAGGGAACTTTTAAAGGTTCTAACAGCTCATAAAAATTTCAGAAAATGTTCTAAAATTTGAAAATTACTATACAAAAGGTTCACTACTTCAAGTAATTGTAGTCGTAGGCTAGTTGAATGTTCTATTCCCATCCTAAAGACCATACTTCAGGAGACTATGCCCTCCTCAGTTAACAATCAGTTTTTCAATCATCGCCTCTTTTAGATGTCTGGCTTTTTTATAAATATTCTGATATAAAGTATAATTTGAGAATATGTTTTTTAACGATTTCTGAATCATTTTGGAAAAAAGGAGAATTACGAAAAATCAAAATTTACCCAATAACCCCCGATTGTAATTTTTCTCCTTAATCCATTCTATGAAATTTAATAAACAATTTTTTTCAGATGAGTGACGTCGAGCAAGGAGGAGGTACAGTTTTCACTGGAATAAACATTGCTTTGTTGCCTAAGAAGGGAAGTGCCGCATTTTGGTACAACCTAAAACCAAATGGACAGGGAGATTTTTTGACCAGACATGCAGCATGTCCAGTACTTACGGGATCCAAATGGGGTATGTTTATTAGTAAAGATAGTTTTACAACAGAAATTAATTTTGAAAACAGTTTTTTCTAGAATTCATTGTTCGGGGTAAACTGAAATCGAACTGAAAAGATGAACTCGTATTTTGATACAAAAAATTGTTCCTCTCGATGATGGAAACATATTTGAATCGTTCATGATCGAAAACTACTTTGCAAATCGGATCAGAAAATACGATTCCAATAGAAAACAGTACATTTTAACAAAAAAAGATTACAATTCAGAAGGATTCGTCAAACACATGATATTTGAAATTATTGCATGTACAAATACGTTTTTGCAATTTGAAACTATAGTAAAAACGATTTCCAATTTACACCAATATCAAAAGATCAGAATCCTGATAAAATTAAAAACTTCTATCGACTTCTTTCCTAGCCCTAATTTCTGATATATAAGAAAAATCTTTAAAATAATTAAAAATATATAAAAAATCAATGCAAGAAACAGAGTAGGTATAAGTTGTTATTTTCATTATGATTTTGATCCTACACTATTGCTGTAAATTAGAAATCGTTTTTACTATAGTTTCAAATTTCAAAAACATATTTGCACATGCAATAATTAGGAAAAATTATGGTCCTAAATAATATTTTATTCTCGTTTAATGTTTTCGATCGAATCTTAAAAAAAGTGCAGAGTTCATAATTCGTCAAAATCATAATGAAATAAAAAACTTCTATCGATTTTCTTTCTTGCCCTAATTTTTATAGATTATATAAAGTGAAAATGAATAAAATAATAGAAAACCTATAAGAAATTAGGGCAAGGAACAAGGTCAGTATATGTTGTAATTTTGATTATGATTATATTCTTATACTATTGCTGCAATTTAGAAATCGTGTTTACTATTGTCTCAAATTTCAAAAACATATTTGCACATGCAATAATTAGGAAAAAGGACGGTCCTGAATATAAATTGTACCTAAACTTACACAATATTTTCAACACTCCAAAGAGAATTGAAATAATTCATAAATTTTTTGATGCCTTAAATATAAATGGTGGAATGCCTGAAGATTTTCAGTTCTCAAAATAAGAATTCCACGATTTCTGAAAATTTCGTATCAGTCAAATAGAAATTATACAAGTCATGACATTTCAGTTACAAATTTTAGAAATCTTTTATGGAAATTTTTATTCCTTCAAATAGAAATCATACATTTCAGAAAATTTCCCATACTTCAAGAATCAGTTGCACAATTTTAGGAAATGTTCAAGACTTCAGATAAAAATTTCACAATGTAAGATAATTTGCAATACTTCGAATATAAATTTTACAATTAGAGGAAATTTTCAATATTGCGAATAGAATTCAGATAATTTCTGAAAACTTTCGAAACTCTTAATATGAATGATGTGATTCCGGAAAATTTTTAGTACTCCAAATAAAAATACAATTTGTAACTTTTTAGTACCAAATTTCGAAATTTTGAATAAAAAGTAAAAGAGGATAGAAGTTCCTCTTCCACAAATTTTCCATATTTGAAATGGATATTGCATAATCTCATGAAATTTGCAATACTTCAAATATCAATTGTGCAATTTCAAAAAATGTTTCATGCTTCAAATAGAGATTTTACAATTTTAAGTGATTTGCATTACTTTTAAATATAAATTCTGCAATGCCAGAAGATCTTCAATGTTTCAAATGGAATTTCAAAAATTCTCCATATTCCAAGCATAGATTGTAGATTCATATTCAGAAAATCATAGTTGAAAAATCACTTGAAGTTATCCCGGAAATCTCTGAATGTCCGATAAAATCTTCAGAATTCCGTAGAATATGAGAAAAATCACGAAATTTATTGAAATCTCTAAAATCCCTTCAAAACCCTCTAAATCATCAAAATCAAATTCAAATCCCCTGAAATATTGGAAATTCGTTGAAATTTTCTTTCGAAATTCTTGGATATCCTTCAAAATTGTTTGGAATTCGGTGATCTTTCTTCGGACATTTTGAAATCTGGTAAAATCGTAATATCTTTCAAAATTTCTTGAACTCATTCGAAATTTCTGCTAATCTATTGGAATTTCATCAAGTCCCTTCAAATCTTGAATTCATATAAAAAAAACCTCACAGCTTCTATAATTCATTTTAATATTGCGGTATCTCTTGAAATGTAATAAAACTCAGAAATATCCTTCGACTTGAAATTGGCACTGAAGTTTAGGGGGAGAGATATGAGGGGAGTCTGTCCATAGTGACGGCATTACTACTTACGATTCCTGAATATACTTGTTAGGAAGGAACGTTGTTTAATGAATAATGTCCTGTCTTTTCTATATATTTATATATATTTCAAAATCTATCGTCTAATCACTAATTTCTTTCGTTTCCAGTGGCGAATAAATGGCTGCACGAAAAAGGTCAAGAATTCCACAGGCCTTGTACTTTGGAAAATCAACCAGAAGACACTGACCTCTCTAGTAATATTTTATTCTAAAACATGTTGATGGAGACGAATTGAGAAATAATTCACTGAGAAGATGCCAAAATGGGAATGAATTGTATATTTACCTCTCCTAGTCGAATAGTTGTCAGTTGTGGATGGGATTCTCGAGACTCCTTTTCACTAATATCAAAATTTGATTCCCAAGATATCTCAGTGAATTTGATCAAATTTATTATAATCAATATTTTTTGCCTGATTGTGAGATGTTAAGTTTACTCCTTCCGGAGCTGTTAAACGTGGCACTTCATCCTCGACGACTTCGAGTCGATTCGAAGATTCCCGCCTCAAAATTTGAATTACATATCGCAAAGACTGCGTCGAGAAAAAAGAAATGAATAATTTATCATATTTTCCTGTTAAGTGACACCTTTGTAACTGTGTTACAATTTGCAGAGTAAATTTAACAAACAGAGACTGACAATTGGCTCAATCGTGTAATTATATTCCTTAGGGTTCATCAGAGGATAAGTTGTTTCAAGGAACTTTCTGTTTTTATCAAGAAAGTTCTTCGAATTGATTTTACGTCAAAGAAAAGATCAAAGGAAAGCCAATTTCTCGAATAGGTATTTTTACTCAGAGAGTGCTTAAAACTAACGAATTGGAAATTCACAGGAGTATTTGTTAACTTTTCGAGTCTATAGCCCTAAATGAGATTTATCTCTTATATTTCACCTAATAAGTTATTAAGAATCTCATAAAGTTCCCAAAATGTAATCTAACAATTTATTTTTTACTTCGAAACAAAGCCAGAATCAAAGAAGTTCTGACCAACTTGTGGTATAAACTGAAAGAAGCACCAGTCTTCTGCTGTTTGGTCCCTGAGATAAACACAAAATCCTCACGAAAATTTCATAACCTTGAATAATTTTTAAAAATTTTTGATATTCCTGGAATTGTAGAGAATTTAAATACTTTGAATGTGAACTTGAACAGCTCTTCTTGATTTGAGAACAACTTTAGAGGCAATGAGTTTTGTAATAAATAATCGCAAGTGCAATGTGATACTGCAGAATGTCTTAACACTATTTGAGATAGACCTTCGTGTTGCAGTAATTATAACAGTTGGTAGATAGAAAATTACTTTTTACAATCTTTCTCTCTACTAGAAATCCACGAGTGTTCCACAACTACCTGTAAGAACATTTGGTACATTTTTTCTGAAAAAGAGTGTGATCAATGAGTAAAAACGACACAAGTAATTTTCTGAGGGGAAACCAATACGAGATGTCCAAGAAATCTTTTAAGGTCATAAAAATAATTGCATAAGCCGATTTCCCTGTACAGAAGACTCCTCTTTAGCTGAACTCTCGTTTAGCTGAACTTCCATTTACCTAAACGCTTCCACGCTCGTTTATCTGAACCCGAGCGGCCCCCTCTATCCCCAATACTCTCGAGTAGACTCGGCAACTGACGGTATCAACCGATTAGAATTCACCTCTAGAAACACCCATGCGAAGGGGGGCAGTGGTAGGAATTTCTCCCGAGTTCAGCTAAACGAATGTTTACGTCGCGTGGCGGTTCAGCTAAACGGAAGTTTTCTGTGCTTTACACTTTTCAATACGTAATTTTAATTCAGCTTGTGCTAGTGTTCAGCTCGTATTGGTTTCCTCTTTTCTAAAGTGGTTTTATATTACGCTCCATTTTTTATTGTAAAGAGTAATGTGAATCACGAACTATATTAGTTAGAACTTCGAGATTCGAGTGGATCAACTGAATTTCCTGCTCTTGTTGCGTGATCACTCGTTTATGTACGAAGCATGTATACTTGCCCAACAAGGACTAACGGTACCTTGATAAAACGAGAATAAGAAAAGTAAAACCGCAAAAGAAATTTTGGATGAGGATTGATAATAATTTGTCTTGTGTTGAATATTTTAGTTTTTCTGAAATAAAACTGAAGCTTCGTTCAGGATTTCTCTTTTTATCAAGGTGCAATTAGTTAATAACAAATTGTAGAATAATAAGGAAATGAATGCGTGAGAATGTTCACAAGAAAAAAGTCATGTACGATTCTGCGATTCGTGTAAGAGAGCGTCTTTTAATTACGTAAGGGTTTTTACTTCGTTCATATTACTTAGTCTTTTAGCCTAAGTTTCGTCTGCATAATTCTTTTTATTCTCCATATATTTTAGTTGAAACCACATTTATTTCTTAAATCTATTGAAACAATTATGTAATATAAATAATTTGGAAATATTATAAAATCATCCAGAATCCTACAGGAAAATTTTAGTTCTCTATATGATCTACTGGAACCCGTAAAAAACTCTCAAAATCTCTAAGAATCGGTTGAAATTCATGACATCTGGTGGAATGTTTCGAAATATAGCGAGGTCACCTAAAATCTTCGAAATCTCTCTTGAATCATTTGAAATCTCTAAAATCTAATGAATCCTCTAAGAATTCTTCTAAAAATGTCTTCAAATTCCTTCAAATCCTTTGTTATCTGCAGAAATGCTTTAAAATCACTTAAAATGTTATCAAACTTCTTGAAGTTCCTGAGAATTTTTTTAAATCCCTTATAAAATCAGAATTTTCTCTGAAATCGTGCTTCAATTCACTCGAGATCTCATAAAATCCCTAAAAAGGTTCAAGTTCCTCAAAACCTTTGAAATAAAATTAAAAACCTGAGACATAATTGGAATTTTGTGAAAATACTTTGGAAACCTTCCAAGATCTTCAGAATTATAAAATCTGGTGGCTCTTTTCAGAATATTTCTGAAAATTCCTTGAAATCCTTTGTAATCTTGGAAAATGTCTCAAAACTGCCTGCAATATTATTACACTTCTCAAAGTCTATCTTGAAAGTTATTCAAATTCCTTACATTATTTAAAATCTTTGATAATATCTTGGAATAATGTGAAATCTTTTGAAATCTTTTAGGAATCTCTTGAATTCCCCTTTCAATACATCCTAATTCTCGGAATGCAAGCAAAAATTCAAGACATACTCCAAGTTCTGTTAAGAATACTTCGGTATCTTTTGGGATCCTCATTAATTCTTCGAAATTCTGAGACTCCTTCCAGATGATTTCTCGGAACCTCTATCCTTCAAATATTGTGGATCTTCAAAAAAATTGGTATTTTATCTTAAATCTGGCTCCATAATTTTTTTAAATTCTTGGAGTCCTTAAAAATCTCTGAGAATCTATGAAACCTCTTATTCCTTTCAAATCGTTTTCAACTCTTTTAAATCTCAGGAATTCTCTGGAAAAACTATGAATCCATTCTAATTTCCAAAACTAATAAAAAACTCAAGGCATACGTTGGAATTTTTGAAAATACTTGGGTATTTCTCAAAATTCTTCAAAATCCTGTTACTTTATTTGAAATACTTTTATAAATCTCTAAAAATTCAATGACATTATTTTCGATCTGCGAAAATTTCTCAAAATTAATTGAAATATTATTAAACTTCTCGAAGTTCCTCAAAATGGTGCAAAATACCTAAAAAAATTAATGTTGTCTCTGAAATTGTGCTTCATGAACTCTTTACATAACCTGAAATCTTCGAAAATAACTTAAAATCTGTAAAATCTCTTGATATCCCTCAAAATCGATTCAGCTCTCTTGAGATCCCATGTGATCCCTCAAAAGTTTTAAATTCCTCCAAACTTTCGAAATTATATCAAAAACATACTTCAATTTATATGAAAATGCATAGTATTTTTTGAAATGCTTCGAAATTCTCAAGAGTCTGGTGACTTATTTCGAACTATTTGTTAAAATTTCTTAAAATCATGTATTTGTTAAAATTTCTTAAAATCATGTAAAATACCTAAAGAGTTAGGATTTCCTTCTGAAATCGTGCTTCATTATTTTTTTGAATTCATGAAATCTTTTGAAATTACATAAAATCCATGAAATCTGTAACAATCGTCTGAAATCGCTTCCATAACCTTGGAATCTCATACAAATTTCAAAAAACTTTAAATCAGTTCCAATCTTTGAAATACGATCAAAACTCGAATTCAACCAAAACCCCAAGGCATGCTTTTTTTGAAAGGCATATTTTCTGAAACCTTTGAAAATTTTCCGAAATCCGTTTGCTTTTTCTTGGGTATTTCTAAAAATCTCTTCAAGCCTTCAAAATCCTTTCAAATCTGGTAAAATCCATGAAAAAAATAAAGATTTTTCCTGAAAGCGTAGTTCCTAATTTCTTCGAATTCTCGAGATCTTTTGGAAATCCCTGAGAATCGTTGGAAATCTTATCAAAATCAGTGAACATTTGAAAATTTTTAAAAATAGTTTGTAGTATTCCAAAATACTTCGAAATCCCTTACATTCTGATTTATTCATCTAAATCATTGGAAATGTTTGAAGATTATGTCTATAATAAAAAAATTGATATATTTCCGATGTTTAGGGAAAAAATATGAACTTTTACGTGATCAAATGACCTTTCTTACCATTGTACGGATAATTGTTACGAAGCTGAGTTTTCCTTTTAGCGAATCTCATGATGTTGAGGCCATGTTATCCTTACCCGATTCCTACCTTACCGACATTTTTCAAAACAGCTCACGTCTACACAATTCAAAGGATCAACCGAGCAATTCAAAATTTTCTTTGTGGTTCTAGAAGCTTAGAACCGTACAAACTTGAATTAGCGCCTTTCCCTTCATTTCTGAAAATGTCAACTTGATATCTTAATTCGTATTAGCGGAATCTACTGCATAAGAATGTCGGTATAGTAGGAATCGGGTAAGTATATCTCTTGAATCAATTTCGAAAAAAATTCGGATGTTGAATGCATCTGCTATTAACTTTCATGGAAAACTGAGAAAGAATCTTTTTTGGGATTTGAAAAGAGAGTTCTAATGTGGATAATTGTAAGTATTGATTATCTCCTTTTTCATTAGAGATAATTAATCGAACGACGAATTCAAAGCATGTATCCACCATTTTCCTGAACAATGATGAAGTGAATAAGACTTTCAAAGTAACGCAAAACGCTCTCTAGACTTTTAAAATTAATACAATTTTTTAGAAACTTTTTTTGTGAAGGAATTTCTTCCTCTAGAAGGAATTTTTTGCGAACAAATTTTATTGGAATTTTTTAAAGGGTATTCTAGGAGCGAATGAATTAGAGTATATTGTTTATACATACTTAAGGTCGCTCGTAAGGATCGTTACATCTTAGCACATTATTATGTATATATAAATATCGAAAGATTTAAAGGTCGACAAATAAAAGTTTTCGAATTAACTGAAGAACTTGTTTTTAATTTTATGTTAGTACGGTATTTGGAAAGTCGGAAAACCAGGCGAAAGATTTGTAAAATTTCACTTAACTAGAATTTGACATGAATTTTGTTTAAAATTATTGTAACAGTAAGTTTTACCCCAATGGCTTGGTTACAAGCACAAAAAGAACTGAAAATTAGGCAATCTTTCGAATCAACAGTTTGTAACCATTTAAAAAATTTTTCTTGATCCATCGAAATTTCCAGACACAATTCTCAAAAGACGAAAAATTTCTGATGCTCTTTGATAATTCGATATCTTAATCGATCGAGATACTCAGAATGATTGTGAATTATGAAAAAAAGACAGAAACGAAAGAGTTATAATAGAGATGTGTGGTGAACTGAGGAGGGCACAGACTCCTGCAGTTCGGCCTCCAAGATTTTGATAATATATTTTGATTTATAAATCTTGAATGATTCTCGAAGATGCATGATTTAGAATTAAAAAGAAAATTCAGAGCTTATTTCTTTTGAGGGATTAAAGAGATTTAGGAGATTTAAGTTTTCTCTTCCTTTTAACCTTCTCATATCCTTTTTGTTTTACAGAATTCTCAAAAATCATTCACGATATTTTTAATTCTTTGAAGTCCCTGAAAATCTGAAAAAATTCCCGAAGAAATTATGATTTTCTCTGAAAGCGTGCTTTATAATGCTATCAAATTTTCAAAATCTTTTGGAATCGCTTAAAATATGTTGTATCTCCTGGAAACTTTTGAAATCATTTTAAATCCATTAAAATCATGAGAAATCTCTAGGAAGCTCCGATTCTCTAAAAATCATCGAAATTCCATTCAAAACCTCAGACATGCTTCAAATTTTTAGGAAACCCTTTAGTATTCCCTGAAATCCTTTGTGTTCTCTGAAAGTTTTTTAAAATCGCTCTCAATATTATCAACTAATTAAAAACAAACAACAACAACAAACAACTAATTAAATTTTGTGAAAGTACTTTTTTTCTTGAAGTCGTCCACGATTCCCCAAGACCTGGCGATTCCTTTGAGAGTATTTCCAAGAATCCCTCAAAATCCCTCATAGTCCGGTCAAATTAGACCAAAAAATAGGAGTGAAGGTACATAAATTTTCATCCGGCTGAAAGTGAGTAAAATTATTCAAAACATAATTAAAAACAACATATCAAAACTGCCCATCGTTCCGGTACGAGCAAAAAAATTGACTTGAGGTCAAAGGTTAAAAAAATAAGTTTTTCGCGATTTTCTCCAGAACTGTGAGTTCTATCGCAAACTTACTTCAGACAAAAATTGTAGATCATAAAATAACCTTTCAAAAAGGTATCAATAATTTTTTTCCTGAAAGCTACCGTTTCTAAGTTAAAAACTGTTGCATAATGAGTTTTTTTTAATAAGATTTTTTTATTGCATATAAGATATTTGCAAGGATTGGAATTGGTAAAAACAATGGAAATCGAAAAACATTTGAAAAATGTATTCGTCCGATTTATAATCTTCAATTACTTCTTCTTGTTGATCTCCTTCTTCTTCGATGGGAGTTTTGATATGTGGTTTTAATTATGATTTGAACAATTTTACTCACTTTCAGCTTCATGGGAATGTATGTACCTTAAAATGTCTAATTTGACTGGACTATCAGATTCCTTTGTGATCCCTAAAACCCCCCAAAAAATCTGAGATTTCATTTGAAATGTGCTTCCGAATCTCTCCAAATTCTTCTATATCTTTCGAAATCACTTGAAATCTGTGAGATCTTTTGTAATCTTATAAAACCTTCTCTTATCCCTCTAAATCTCATAAAATTCCCAAACAGATTTGGAATTTCTTCAAATCACTGGAATTCTCATGGAATCTCATTAATAATGAAAAATAGCATATTGTGAACCATGGTAGCAAAGAAGCGCACGATATTAAATGCAATTGGAGTACGTTTTTCAAGCTTTCTTGTTGACTTACGTTTTATCTTTGAGGTTAGTTTAGAGAGACGAATACTTAGCACAACAGTCGTGAAAACGGTGCGCGTGGGTCGTGGTAAGAAATGTGCATGCCCATAGGACGTAAATGTGCACTTTCTCGGCCTAGGCAGGTAAAGTATCCTTACCACTGGCCACGCCAATAACAAACTACTTTGTTATTGTTGCGTCGAAACGTGCAGGAGAAAGCCGGAAAAACAAGAGATTTCAATAAGGTGAATTTGACATCAATGAAGTTTGATTTGAATCTTTATTAATATAATTTTCATAGCATAAAAAGAACTGCAAATCCGGCAGGTTTACAATCGAAAACTTTGTAACAATTCCTTATAGAACTGATTATACAGGTTTTTAGCTTGAACTGGTTCTTTCTTAACGATTTTATATTACGTTCCATTCTTCACTGTATAAAACAATGTTAATTAAAACTTCGAGAGTTTAATGGATCAACAGAATTTCCTCTTCTCATTGCGTGATCACTCGTTTATATACGACAGGTACATGCATCCATACTTGTCTGACGAGGGTTTACAGTATCTTTAAAAACCTAGAATATGACAAGCAAAGCTGTCACAAAAGTAATCTGAATAAAGATTATTTATTAATAACTTAGTTTCAGTTTTTCCTTTGCTACGGTCGAATGTTATCTATTTTCAAGGTATGCAGGCAACAGATCGAATTTCCGTTCCTCCTCCCACAAATTCAACTAACTGAAGTCGTTTATTTCTGCCGTATAAGGAATTATGTTACAAAATGAAATTATTCAAGTACTAGTACTGTTACAATACAGGAAAACCCTTTTTATATTCAATACTAGGAGAGTAACGCGCGCTAAGGCGCGCGTCTCTGTTCTTTTATTGTTAACTTCTTTATATGAAATCGTTCCAATCCAACGTATATTATTTCAATCAATATTAATTTATTTTGAAAGATTTACAGATAATGAATGTATTTTTCTTAACGTACATATAGTCAATTTTGTAATATCCTGAGAATGTAGAAAAATATTATTCTTCATCAGAATAGTCGCATTTCTTCTCTTGTTTTCTTCGTCTTTTCTTCGCTGAACTCTC
>WSXT02053490.1:1768-12887 GCA_011762715.2 Neuroterus valhalla
TTTTACCATAAATTTCTACGACTCATATAGATATTCGTTCTCTCTCACTTTTTTTCTCTTCAACGGGGGTGCTCGGCGAGGGTGGGGTCGTAGCTTACATGGTCACCATGGTTACCCATTGGGCCCGGATTTGTTTTCGGCGGCCCTGACGATAGTATTCGTCAGTTGGTCTGTATGTCCGTCCATGAACGCGATAACTCCGCGAAGAAATAGACGTATCAAATTGGGCTTTGGTGCACTTGTTGAGTGTTTCATAAGGAAGGATTAGTTTGTTAATTAGCCTTACTTAACTATTAGTTCTGGTTTTACCCATCTCATATTCGAAAATTGTCTTTATATCATTTTTTGATAGAACTTATGGTTTTGATTTCAATCATATAAAATTGTATGAAAAAATGAAGAAATGTAATTATGAACCTAACAACGAGAAGTATGCAAAAATGCCCGTATGAGGAACTGTAGCTCTTTGAAAGACCTACAGATTGCTCCTAACCTTTTTTCGGTTGGACTCGTGGTTTTTGTGTTCACAATCAAAGTTGCTTTTAAGTCTGAAGAAAGAACTTAGGAAATGGCTTGAATTCTTCGTGTATATAAAACAGCGCATTCAATATCTTTTGTAAAGATAGCTTCGAAAATGAACATACATATGAAAATGTCCCTGGGAAATCGAGTATGGAGACTGATTGCCACAATGAGAATGTGCACCTGGAAGCGTACAGAGTAATGAGGAATATAATCTTCACCTATGCCAAATTACCTAGGATATTCTAAATAAGAAGATGCATGAATGATCTGAGATTCAAAAGAGATAGTTTTGCTAAATTATCTTTTAAATCTGCATAAATAATGAAATAAACAGGAAGCAGTCCGGATGCAAGCAATAAATATCCGAGCACGAACTGCGCTTCAGGCGCGCTCAAACTTACAAGCGTCGTAAGTCGCGCGCATAGTGTGCGATGAGAATGTGCCCACTAGGCGGGAATATTCTAATTCTATCTTTGTAACAATACTTTTTGTGCATCCGTTTGAAAGCTTCCAAAGCCGGTATAGTATCTGCCATACTCTGAAATTACCAGGGGAAAAATCTACAACCGAATATTTTAATTTTCAACAAAAATGATGGACCACAAAAAACAAAAAAATGCTATTTCCACAAAACAAGTGAGTTAAAAAAAGAAGTGTTTAACTTCAAGTAAATGATTCAATTCCCAAACGAGAAGTAAATTCTTAACGAACATTGTAATAATTGATGTTTCAACCAAAAAAGAGTTGCATTTGGAATCGGAAGAATATAGTGCAACCAGAAAAGACAAATTTTTAAAGCATTTTAACTCGGAAGAATGACTTTTCCTGACAAGAAAAATAGAAAAAAAACACTATCTACCATAATAGATAATTTTTCTGAAACGTTCAAGATTTTTCAATAATATTGTTCAATCCCAAGAAAATAGACCAAGTATCCATGGAAGAATTTAATTTTCTACAAAAAAAAGAACAATTTTTAACAGGGATGAATAACCTTGAACAAGAAAATATTTTCGGAAGAAAGGACTTGAACATTCAACCATATAGAGGTTTTCTTCAGATAAAACGATAATTTTTTCTCCACGGAGATTATTATCCTTCCTCAAAAGACGAATCATTAACAAAATGAATAAATTATCAACCAAATAGTTGAATTGTCAACTAAAGAGATGCATTTTTCACTAAAATGATGAATTAGCACTTGAAAAAATGAATTCCATGAGGGAGAGGTTCCGATGAAAAACCAAGTTGCTGAATTTGTAGCTGAGAAATAATCATTTTTAACGAACGAGGTTTACTCACCATCAGGAAAAGAAAAATTTGAAACTTATCACGTGAATTTTCTGCTGCGTAGCAACATTTATGATCTTACGAATCTATTTATTTCAGTTTGCATTTAGGTAAAATGAGGAGGAAAAGAAGAAGTTCGTTGAAAAGAGAGAAAATAGAAGCATTATTCTCCGAAGAAGGACAAAAACGGGAAATACGGAAAAAAATGCAGCGTTACTACTACTGATCTCCTTCGCCCTCGTGAAATTGGTAACGTTGATCATGGACGGCCCTCGAAATAGTACATTACACACCGAGCGGGAAAATAAGTGATTCCGCGTCGAGAATGAGGTTGATCACCAAGGCGAAGCCAAGGTGCTTAACTCATACGAAACGCTATCACCCGTTTTTCCTGAAGTGCGTATACTGTTTCCCTTGATAGTAGAGGTGAACAAGACTCATGAGAGTGGCTTTGGGGGGTTACAACAGTAATGGTGGGTCCGAGGAATTGCCAGTTTTGATTTTACAAAGTCATGTCATAACAAACTTAGAGAGGGGAGAAACCGTAAATGAGGCGAATGACAAGGGGGTCCGGTGGTTGGAGCCCCCAGGGGGCTGGGAGTCCAGGCGGCGAGACAACCGATTGAGGGTCGAGCGGGGGGCGAAGCCTCCTCTATCCACAAAACTGGAGGGAAATCGGCTGTTTTTCTTCCAAAAACAAGAGGGGGATCATCGAGTTTACCTCTACTATCAAGGAAAGGATTTTCCTCGATAGTAGAGATAAACTCAATGATTGCCCTCTGTTTCGGAAGAGAAAACGGCCGATTCCTTTTCTGTTATGTGAATGGGCCCCCAGCTCCCCGCCCGAGCTCCGACTTCCAGACCACCCTGTCGTTCGCCTCATTTTCGAACCCCCCCCCTTTTTTTTTGGTTTGTAATGAAATTACTTTTAAAAACAAAACTGGCAATGCCTCGGACCTTTCGTTACTGGTTACCACTACTCCCAGCCACTCTCATGAGTCTCGTTTACCTCTACTATCAAGGAAAATAGTATACACACCTCAGGGAAAACGGGCGATTCTGCGCCGAGTATGAGGCTTAGCATCGAGGCGAGGACGAGGTGCTTAACTCATACGAGGTGTTATCGCTCGTTTTCCCTGAGGTGTGTAATGTACTATTATTCAGTCCTAACTCATGATAATTTTTCGGTATCTCGAAAACGCGTTTCGTTCAGTGACAAAAGTAAAAGCAATTCGCTAAGATAGCTTATTTGGAATGTGTCAATGATATTCTGAAGCGAAGAGATATGAGATATGCATGGGCCCTCGTGGATAGCTTTCAGCAGGTAATCCTTCTATAGGATTATCAGTTGGTTTGAGCGTTCTACATTGATGAGCCATCCTTGCCCGAGGAATGTTGCAGGACGAGTGTATCGATGGAACAAACAACACAAAACACACAGGTCAATCTCAATCCAATCCCTTTGTTTACGCGACCCATATGAGCCATCCATAACTTACGTAACGCATTTTCCGGCAATATTGGACCCCACTCCACCCATGTAACACTAGGATAGACCTCTTTCCTCCAAATGTGTTAAATTATTTATGGATGGCCTCTTACTTACCAGTACCATTCAAATTTTTCATCACCCGTGGGATGACGATGGTAAAATCAAACAAGATGCACTTATCCCGGAAGTGATGTGGCCTGAGGTTTTAATAATAATTATTAATGATGCCCGCTGGACGGGTGCATGCTCATCACGCGCTTAGCGCTTGATAATGTGGACCTCCCACTTTTGGCTCAGTCATTGTACTCTTCCATATTTGTGCATGTACTTTTTGAAATTGAAGGTTAAATTGACGAATCCGAGATGAGTAGATGTGTAGATTATGTTATGTTCAACTCTATTATATTGCTTGATGTACTTCGGTCCGGAGCTGCTCATTCATATATTCCAGAGTGATGTACGCATTTTATTCTTCCATCATCTTCGTATTTCGGATAGTTTTGCTGGAAATAGGACTTTTTTCATTTCTAATGTTGTATTTCACGATTAAAACAAAGAACATAGAACGAAAACAACACGTCCTATAAAAAAAGGAACTCCAAAATTGGTAGATCTTTCCTGCGTGAACAACTTTTGTTTTATATTTATTGTCGTATCTTGTACATTTTTATCTTAAAATGGATTTTTTCATTTTTGAGTATTTCTTTCGATGGTTAAAACCAGACCCGTTGATCAGAAAAGGACGTGGTCGTGGAACATCGTCTGTAAAAAATACGATGGGTTATTCTCAAGCATTTTTACGTTAGTTTATATCCCATCATGCCTTTTTTGTCGAATGGCGTCCACGTTTGAATTTGTTTATGGTAGTCCCACTTTGGGAGAAGCTGTGAAATGTAGTGATCTGAGAGATGAAGTTACTCCAGAAAGAACTCCAATGATGCGAGATTGTTCGATTAAATTCTGGAATTAATAAATCCTTCATTTACCCAGATAAAAGAAAATTGATACGAAAACCTTTTCCCTAAGAATGAAGCACTTTTAGGGGAAGCAAGAACAGTATGTACATATTTTTCATTGGTAAAAAAAGCCTGGGTAATGAACTTCACCTTCATTTTTGTTGTCTTTGAACGTGTGCCAAAGCAAAATCCAAAACGATTAGTCTTTTAAAAGTGATCTGTTTTACAAAAGACGGCTATCACGACAACAGACAGACTAACACTATCGTGAGATCTTTTTTTTCTTCGCATTTAGAGGGTCTCAAAACGTGGACATCATCCAACCCGCGAAAGTCGAAAATAAATAATATTATTGCTCTGAAATCAAACCAGATGTCCGCTACGAGTAGGGTATAGATAGGGATCTTTTGTGTATCTTTTGTGTATCATAGTAGGATTGAGTACGATTGACTTTTTACTTGATTTAATCATTAGTTCCAAGTTCGGAAAGTTATCTGTTGGTATTTCTCCTTATAGAATCTAGTTCAAGATCTAGAGGAGATGCTGCTACATCCGAGGCAAGAGGAAGTGGGGAAGCTGAAGATCTTACCTTAATTCCTCGTACTTCGATAAGTGTGTGGATCGACAACGAGGAGGAAGGTTTCCATCAAGTCCGCCCCAAAGAAGGTATTGATTTATTCCAGCGCAGAGGTGTTATATTGGGATGGATCGACGGTCCGAACAATTCTCCAATGTTTACTTAGAAGGGTAAAATTTTTAATGATAAATTTGAACGAAGGGAAAGAAACACCAGTTGAATTCTCATTACCAGAAGCTGAACTATTAGGAGTGAACGGACCTTGGCTTGGTTATGTGGAGGGAGCAATGAAAGTAGCTGACAGAAACGGAAATAGAGCAGTTGATTTGCAGTTGAAAAATATGATTGTTATATTGGACTTCAAATACCAGAAAAGATTGAAAAACGCGCCAAAAACGCAGCAAAAGGTAAGCGCAATTAGAGGAATAATTTCAAGTGAAATTGAATGTACTTATCCAAATAGTTGCATTTCATACTTGTATTCTGAATTATTCCAGTAAAAACCTTATGATCTTATCAGATCAATAATAAAATCAGTCATGGACTTATATAAATAGAATTTTCTTCCTTTCCCAAACCTGTGCGTTTGTTCATAATTATTTTTATGACTTTAATTATTTAACGATTCTATTTTCATTTTCATTATTTCCAATCCATTAAGAATATGATACTAACATTTTTCCTGCTTTCCAATTTCTTTATTAGCATACTATTTTTACGATTAAAAAATCAAAATAAACAATATTATTTTGAATGAGTTTTTTACCATGTAATGAAAAAGAGAATTATTCGGTTGAAAATTGCGATCTGCAGCTCTATTGTTACGCAAAAACACATTCCTGAACTACTGTGCGCTTGAGGAACCTCATTATTCGTGTTTGAAATTCGTGACAGCCTGCCAGTCGACCTTGGCACCTCTTAGGAACTGCAAGTCAAATTTCTTGCTACTTTTTAGCACCTGAGGTATCATCCTCATAAGGTGTCAAGAGTACTTAAATAACGTTTTAATCGAATTTTTTACCTGTTTGACAATAAATTGTTGCAAAACGCACCAACAGTTATTGGCCAGTTAATAATTTTTGTACTGCAGACTGTTAAAACTGTAGGTTCTGAAATTTTTTGTTCGTAATAAAATGACGTCCATAAGAACGTCGGAAGCTCCCAGACTATAGGCTCCTCTTTCTTTTGATCAACATCCTCCTACTTCCTGCCAATGAATCACAATTTTCGAAGCTACATTAAACATGAAAGTATGTAAAAGCAAGGGGTTTGCATGGACTCTCCTACTAAGGCTCGTCGTTCTTTCACTTTGATTGGAAGAAAAACGTTGTGTTCAACTTTGTCTTCAAGAAACATGGGTATTCGAAGGAGGAGGTTTATATATAGGCTATCCAACCTGCTTGTGATCTGGAAACGATTTTCGGTTGTTTATCGTCAAATAAACATATACATAGTGTCTAACATGTGCATGAGTTATTTGGAATATTATTTTCCATGTTTTACTAAAGAAAGGATCTTATTTCCCTAGAAGTTGATGTCATCATGCAGGCTCTAGCCTATATATTGAGCAGGTTCAAACCTGGCGATGATTCTCATTATTTCGTTATCGTTCATCGTAAGCAGATTTTATGCAGCTACTCTCACCTGTAAGATTTTAAAATTTTTACCCAACAAAGATTATTCCTCTACTTCAAGTTGAGGTTAATCTATATGTTCATGCCTCAACCCATATATAGAGAAGGCTCTCTGAACCGAGCTCGGAACTGCTCGTGGTCTGATATTATTTTAATTTTTTATATCGTTTGAGGAATACAAACAGCGTCTAACTTATGTATGTATGTATGCATGTATGTGTGTGTATGTATCATAACTTTAGCTTCTGTTTATTGGTAATTTGAACTTTACTCCCACATGAGATTATTTCACTAGGAGTTTGACTGAAGGGTGTCAGGTCGTTTGGTAAAGTAAAGGACTGTATAAGGGTCACAAAAGAAGAAATCACTTATTGAATCGATAATCAGGCACATGTTATTTTAACTCCTGTAAAAAGAAAACCAGTTAACAAGAATATGACGACTTCCGATGACAGATCAGATTGCGAACTTGTAACGAATCATTCTCATAATGACGTGGGTCAGAACCTTCTCTTATCCTCTCAGAATGGTGCACTCACCTTTGAGGTTAAAAAACAGTGTCGCCTTCCTATTGGGCTCCCGTCCTAAATTTCATAAATAATTTCGAGCCATCATAGGTCCCGACCCGTTTATGAACTAAAAAGATAATAGATTCCCTCAGAACTGACACGCTGAATACAAAATTCCTGCGCTATCGATCAAATTTTACAAGGCGAAATTTCACCGATCTACCACTGGTCAAAATCAACATGAGAAACATGAAAATGAAACATGAAAATTACGTAAATGTAATCAACTAGACATGTTCCACTATGGCGTCCCGTTTCGACATCCAAAAGTCCTGACAGGTTGCCGCCATACTGGAAAGTGTCGCCCGTCGGGTGTTATTCACTACCAACCACTTATGTTTCTGCCATCTGAACCTGAAAATTATGTAACTTTACTTAACTGGACACGTTCTACTATGGCGTCCCCTCCTGACTTTAAAAACTTCTGACAGGTTACCGCCATGTTGAAAAGTGCCGCCCGTCGGGTTCTTCTCACTATCTGCCTGCTTAAAATTCCGCCATCTTAACCTGCTAGAAGGCCCCTTACACCCTCAGAATTCCCGACATTTTTCACAATTCTTTCCGTATTATGATATGCACGGCAGTCCCGCCGTAATCGAAATTGAATGCAATATGATAGATATCACTATCCATCCATTAAACAGCTAATCACTTGGTAAATAATTGTACATGTGAGTGCGTGAAAGCCTTCCAACATGGCGTTCCGGGTGTACACGACCGGTCAAGCCAGACAACACGCCATGATGAAACGCCTCACTTTGTGAAAACGACTCCTCAACCACACGCAAGCTGAGTGCAGTTTTCACTCCACAAAAACGTCAGAGATAACACTTCAAATCCACTATAAGAACATGTATCAAAAGAAAACTCTCCACGCTGCTAATTATTAAAACAGAAAGGCCTTCCGCCCAATATAGAACGAGAAACGGGTTCTCCTGAACCTCGAACTGCTTTCCTTCACTTTGATCTTTTCAATCGCAACTGATACGAGGAAGATGCTCTCGTCAATGTCTTATGATACTATAGTCGAACACAGAATGACGTCGAACGACGCCATTTTGCCCTTACTATGTCTCTAGTCGTTGACTAGCGCGGAGGAATAATAAGGAGACCTTACTCCGTTTCGCGACTTGGCAATAGAAACATTACCGTGAGTGGCAGACATTCCACTGGAAGATCCTAAATTTCCGTGCGCAGCCACGTCGTTGTCCCCTCTCTGTGCATAGAAAAGCATAAGAGTGAGAAAGTTTGTCAAATTGACGTGAGTTATAGGGCTATGTTCGTTTGTTTTGATGCACATGGCAAAATGTTTTCCGTGCTGATCAAATTTCATGCATGTCCCTGAATACTTAATTAACCAATTCATAAACTGAGTCACTCTATGATAATTTTTAATGAAATCATAAGATTTTTCATGATTACGTTTCGATAAACTTTAACATTCTCTATCAAGTTATGATACTTACATTATTTCTTGATCAAATTACAAATTCAAAATGTACATACCTATACTTGTTCTTCTCGAAACATGTTTACACAAATTTGAAACAAGTTCCGTGAATACTGTTTATATATTTATTTCGTATATCTTTCGTGTAATGATCAACAAAAGAACGTAATCTCTCTAACTTGCGTCAATTTTACAATTTTTTTTACTCGCACACTTTTCCATGCATAGAAAGAGGACAACTGCGCACCTGCGCACAAAAATTGAAGATCTTCCTGTAATGTGCCTACCACTTACGGTAATGTTTCTATTGCCACCCACTGGCAGTTGGGTTCTCCTAATTATTCCTTGGTGTTGACTAGCCTATGCAAATTTACGACACTGCAGTGCGCAGCGGAACCACATAGACTATCCCCCACGTCCACCTAATATATATGGTGAATGCTTCGAGCGTCGGCTGCTGGAGTTTACCAACGGAGTGATTGGCAGAGTGATAGTGAGATAATGAGAGAGATAGTAAGGCAAATAGTATCCGTGTTTGGAAGTTCGTGTTGTGAAGTGTTTATCTGGTTGTGAGTAAATGTCTGGTAGGTGGTGCCGTGTGACAGCTAGGCCTGCCGGCCCTGATAGTGCCCAGCCAAAAACATAACAAGAAGTTCGATGGCATTAGTGGAAGTTTAAAAAGAAAATCATAAATGTTTATTCCCCCCCCCCTTTCCCAGTCTGGCCTTGGTTTACAGCAACCGATTACAATCGCCGGCCTCGAAACATCTTAATGGCAACAGGCCATTCCTATGGAAGTCCTTGTCGCATGACAGTTCTTGAGGGTATTCTGTGCTCCACCAAGTATTAATTTTTAACATCCAAATCAAGTAAATGTGATAAATTATTGTTTTGAGGGGTGGTATGAAATACCACGTCACAGTATGTATTATAACCTGTTATTTTTAGGTTAACTCATGGTGATCCATACAAGTATTTATTCAACGAAAAAAACAAACACGAGCGTAATGCTACTGAGACTTGTTGTCCAAACCATCGTTTGAAGCAATCCTCATTGTACAAGCGGCAATTCCACTCGTCGAACGTCGGCCATTTTTATTGACCGCGTGGTGAAATTCTTCGCTTATATTGTATAACCTGACAACCGACACCTATTTTTACACCCAAAGATCTAATTATTATACATAAACATATCAAAGAAATTAGCGCGAGTAACCGTGAAGTTACGGATGATTGCTACCAGTTAACTACTGCCGCCCGACACAAGTGGGAATTCTGTTCATCAAACGCCGGCCATTTTAGCATGGCCGCATGGCAGAATTTCCCGCTTGGCTACAATAACACTGACGCCACATTGAACATCAACCAACCCGGCACGGTTTAACACTGGTAAGCCAATGCTGACGGTTATTTAATACTGGCTCTCATAGCCCACATTTGAAATTTATCACGAGTATCAAATGACAAACAAATGACACGTTCGGGTACAATCTGTTTTCGGCGAGTGTAGAAAAGGAGGACTCACCTGAAATTACCCTGCGTCCTTTTAAATTGCCTCTGCCAATCAGCATTGTGATCAGGTTATTCAATTATTTATATCCCTGTCTAACCGCTGACAAGCGACGGGTATAAAACCTAATGCCTTTTTCTCTGGACGGTCGAACTAAGAGTGCCCGTGAAGAAGGAGACGTTCAACTTCACGGACCATATATAAAGCGTTGTCATGCGCAGATGACCGGGTTTAAACTACTCCAGAGTGAAACGGGACGTAGTATCAGGTTGGTTTGGATAGCCGCCGGTACCCTGGGCACGTTGCCGCTTCTATGTCAAAATCTTCGTCTCTGATCGTTCTTGACTCCATGGGAATCTTTACCATGGAGCAATCAGAGTTCTCCTCTTGTACGTGGCCATGGTGGTGTGATCGACTCGTGTCGTCTGGAGAATGCGGTTTAGTGCCTGAACGGACGACTGTCACTCGTGACAATTTTGAGTGATTAACCAGATGGCTCGTGCGACAAATGTGGGAAGAGAATAGAGAAAAGTATGATTAATAATTATGGTGAAGCCAACAGGTGCTATCTTGATCTCTGGTCGGACGATCCGGACTCTTCTTCTGTGCGGTTGACGTAAACCCTACCCTTCAAAGTATTATTTATGGATGCCTACGGATCTATTTTGTTACAAACAAATATGAGATATGGAAGAGTATAAATTCTTCATTTTAATCCAGTTATTGAATTTAGAAAATTTGTATGAGTGAATCTACCTGAGTGATTGGTTTCTTAACATAGTTTGTCTCCCAATCAATCACAGTTGCTCGTGGCAACTATCAAGGTTTTTAACCCTTAGTTCAAGTCTCAGGTACAAATTGTTTTATTACCAAAAATTATTTGGAGAAAAATTCTTTTAAATGTATTAGTGTCAAAACATCACGTTACCTCCCCCCCCACCCCCCGGACAAGATTCGACCTGACGGGCCAAAGTATCTATCAACGGATAGGTTGATAGGTTGAGTCATCGAAAGGACCGAATATATTATTTACGATCATTTTAATGTGGTTGGGCTATTATCCCCCCCCCCCCCCCCAAAACTCGGGTTTACAACTACTACAAAGCGGGAAACAGA
>WSXT02053501.1:0-12886 GCA_011762715.2 Neuroterus valhalla
TTTGAATCGACTGAATAAATTCGTTGTGTTTTTTTGAATGAACCAAATGTTGAGTTGGGTTGACCAAATTTATTTGTCCCAACAAACAAACTAGGCTGAACAAACTGTTTTTTCGAATCAACTCAACTTTTTTCCTGAGTGAATTACTGGCACTAAAATAATGTGGCAATTTATGCCGCAAACCGTTATGATAAAACTTGTATATAAAACATTTCTAGGTCAATAACGTTAGTAAAAAACACAAATTGATTAGCATCTTAGGAAGTAAACTTTACGTTGCAATACCGGAGCTTGTTCCCCAAAGCGACAGAGTGCGCTGATGTCCAGTGTACAGTCACCTCCCACTATCTTTCGATTCCAGATTCAGTTTGGCGCGAAATTTGAATATCCTTTCTTCGCAAACCGGAATTTACATGAGATTAGGAACCATCCTAAAATTTTTGAACCATTTTTTAAATTTTTTGTCTATCATCATCATATAGATAGAGAACTCCGACCTTGGAGTATTTTAGTATAATAAGCACCACCTGAGCAGATTTGAAAGCAGATATCAAGTTTCAAGAATAACTAATCAGGACAGGGTCTTTTTCCCTGGGAAGTTTCTTTCTTCCTCCCTCGTATCATCTCCTTTTCCCGACTCTGTCTCCCCTCCCCCCCCCTTTCTCTCGTTCTCTCTCTCTCTCTCTCTCTTCCTTGAGGAGATTTCCCGAGAAATTTGAACCTATCCCGGTGCATTGAGAGTGCAACAGAGCGGTTCTGACATATTGAATCGTCATAAAGCATTCGCGTGCATCAGACGAGGTTTATTGTCCTGTCATTCACTCATCATCCCCCGCTTTTGCTCTCTGTATGTAAGCATATGTGGATCAAGACGGGCTTGCTTTACCTCACAAAAAATAAACCACCCCTAATTCAAGTCCTCGTCCCCGGTCATGACCCCGTGGAACGCTCCAAAGCCCGGATTTAAGAATGCCGATATTTTTATACGAGACTGTTGCGTCTCGGGAACCGGATTACCCAATCTTGTAGATAAAGACTGTGTGTATAAAGATGTACTTTTTCGTTAGGGAGAATAAGATGTTTTCCTTGTGGGGCTCAGAGACTCGAAGAAAAAAGTTCTGTGTTTGGATCCTCTTTAGCAGGATTTTTAGAAGGGCCAATAATATTAATAATATTCTTCTCGTAAATAGGAGGGTTATAGTGTCTTGTTTAGTGGAAAGTTTTTGATGTTTTTTTATCGAGATTAAACTGCTCAATTTATTGAAATTCCAAGGAGAGAGATTCCACCAATCCAACACCACTTTAGGCAGAATTTACTTTGCTCAATATTACGACCTAGCATTCGATTTAATTCCGCAGTCAATTATGTCTCTGAAGTTCTATTGAGTCCTGTTTTTTGCTTGCATATTTTGGTTTAGAATTTTTTTTATTTTTTACATCTGAGATCTAGTTGGCATTCTATTTATTTTATGAATTAATATTTTATGTTCAACTGAGCATTTAGTTAAAAACTAATCTTTTCGGTTGAGAACTGAACAATTTTTCGCAAATTTCATCAGTCGAGGTTGAGATCTACGGTTTTTTTTTTTCATTAAAAGTAGAAAACTTTTGATTGTAGAAAAATAAACTTTCCTCTTTTTATTCAGGATGAATTATAATTGGTCGGAAATGTTATTTGTTAATTGTTATGAATTGTTACTTATATGGAAGTTAAATTAAATTGTGCAGAATTAATTTTTTTTTTAACTGAGAAATAAATCGTTCCATTTTTGGATAAAAAACAGTTGTATTTTGTTAAAAATTCAACAATTTCATGAATATCTAATTATTTATTGCTCTAAATTCAATTTCTGCATTAGAAAACCAATGTTCTGCAGAAAGTTCATCTTTGGGTCTTTATAACTTTACAATTTCGATGAAATTTTTCCCTCGCTGACCAAAAATCTCTCTTAGTTGAAAATTCCTCCTGTTTCATGAAAATTCAACTTATTAGGTGGAAATTATATTTTTTTCTTCTGAATTGATATCCTTGCATTGGAGATTTCGGGGGAATCTGTATTTTTGGATTGAAAATAACCTTCTTCGGTTTAAAATTTATTTATTTTGTTGCTGCTTTCTTTTCTTCGTCAAGGATATTTCTCCTTGAACTGAAAACGTACTTATGCCACTCTTGGCTATAAATAACTTTTATTTATTTAAAGTTTCAGTGATTTTGTTCAAAAGTAATTTTTTTATACAAAATTGGAATTTGCCTTACCAATTCTGTGTAGTTTCAACTGATCAACTCCGTTGCATAAACTGCTTTATTAATAATTCTTTTGTTTGGGTGAAAATTCATCTTCTTGGTCGTGAATTCAACTTTTTAGGTGAAATTACTCTTTGTGTTGAAAATTTGTTTTAAACTGAAATTTAATTACGTTATTTTTGGTTTGAATATAAGTTTTTATTTTTGAACTCAAGAATCTTGTTTGGTTAAAACCACAACTGTTTCTCCGAAATTTGAATTTTTTTATTTAAAATTCTTCTATTATTTAAAAGATCCAACGCTTTAGTTGGAAAATTCTTCCTTTGGTTGACAATTTAACTTTTTGGTTAAACACTCGTTTTCAATAGTAGAATTAATTCTCTTGGTAAATTGAAATGTTGAAAATTCATTTTTACAACCAAGAATCCCATGTTTGGTTGGATGAAAATTGTTTTCAGTTGAAAATTCAACAATTTCATTGAAGGTTCTTAATCTTTGTTTGAAAATGTGATTTTTTTCTTTGATATCAAACTGTTTTGTTTAAAATCCATCTTTTAGGCTTCGTAACTCAATAATTTTTATGAAATTATTCTGTTTCTGACTGGAAAATCTCTCTTGGTTGAGAATTTGATTTTGTTGTTGAAAATCCAACAAAGCTGGTAGAAAATTCAACTCTTTTGCTGAAAAATGATATTTCTATGTTCAAAATTTCGTTGTCAATCCCTGTTTTGGTTTTAGGAATTAATTTTTTCGATTAGGAATTTAACACTTTTGTTGATACTTTGTCTTTCCCGTTAAAAAAAAATTTTTAATAAAGCTTTTAATAATTCGCATTTCTTTCTAGAAAATGATTTAATCCAGTTAGGAATCCAAAAATTTGGTTAAAAAATTATCAATTTTTTCATTTTCGAAAATTGAACTCTTCTGCAGAAATAAACATTTTTGTTCTAAATTTTTCTGTCTTTCGCACTGAAAAATCCTTTTTGGTAGAAAATTCATCTACTTGGTCGATTGATTTTTCTTTTTTGAAAATTGGTTCGTTTGATTGAAAATTTATCTCTTCAATTTATCTCTTTGGTTAAGAATTTTCCTGTTCTATTGAAATCTCGCCTTTCAAGATTTGTTTTCTAACTGAAAACTTTATTACTTTTTTGTCGATTTTGGAATGAAATTTGAGTTTCTGGAATAAAAAATCTTGTTTACGTGGAAATTTAACTGTTTTATTAAAATATGAATCAATTTCTTTAAAATTCATCTTTTTCTGGGAATATTCATATTTTGAATTGGGAATTCCTTTCTTTGTTTGATAATTTAACTTTGTTGTTGAAAATTCAACAAATTTGGCAGAAAACTCAACTCCTTTGTTAAAAAATGATATTTTTATGTTCAAAATTTCGTCGCTAATCTGTGTTTTCGTCTTCAGAATTTTTTTTTTTCGAATAAGAATTTAACACTTCAGTTGGTACTTTGTTTTTCCCGTTGAAAATAACGTTTGGAACTAAAAATTATATTTTTCCATTTTTCGTCAGAAATTAATTTATTCTAGTTGAGATTCCAACAATTTTTTTAAAAAGTAGGAACTCAACTTTTTTTTCTTTCTTTGAAATTTATCTCTTCTGCAAAATTCAATATTTTTTATTTGGAATGTTTCTGTCTTCTTCACTGAAAAATCCTTTTTGGTAGGAAATTCATCCACTTGGTCGATTGATTGGTTGAATATTCAACTGTTCTATTAAAATTTTTCTGTTAAAAATTGGTTTTTGAACTGAAAATTTAATTATTTTTCCTTAGTTTTTAAATTAAATTTGGTGTTCTAAACTGAAAAATCTCGTTTACTTAGAGGTTAAACTATTTTATTGAAATATGAATCAGTTTCTTAAAAATTCATCTCTTTCCGAAAATATTTATCATTTTAATTGGAAATTCCTTTCTTTGGTTCATAATTCAACTATTTCGCTGGAAACTTGTCTTCTATGGTGTAAAATTAATTCTCTGCCTTCAAAAATTTATCTTTTTGATTGAAGTTCATCCATCTTTCCAATATTGGATCTTTTAATTGAAGCTTTAAAAATTGGATGCAAAGTCTCTTTATTTTATGTAAAATTCGAAAAAGATGACTTTGAAATTAAATATTTTACTTCACTCCAGACTCTAAGTCTGGTTCATAATTTCACCTTTTTCTCCTTCGAAGCCTAAAAAATGTGAATTGGTCATCCTGAAATGAATAAAAACGGAATCGATTTAAATAGTGAGCTTTGATTTTCCAATAGGAGGGAGAGTAGCCCGGATGGTGAGCTGCTCGGTTCATGTTGCTCTAGAGAGAGAAAAAAATTAACAAAGGATAATAATCCTATTTTTTCCTCGTTACAGGTCCGTCCTTGAGATGCAGGACGAAGCAATTACCTTCTTAGTTGAAAATCGATTTTACAGATGAACGAAGAAACTCGAAGGAATCGTTCTCCGATTTTAAGGGGGGCGAGCACTCCGCATTGTGCCACTTTCTCCTTTTTTCACATCCACATCATAGTTTTTCATTGAAAAGAAACCCTTTGGGGACTTGGGCATTAATCGATCCAACGATTCCAACAAAAAAGGATCGCGAAGAGAGAAATAGAGAAGGAAGAAGGGGGAAAAATCAGTTTCCAAGATCAGGGTAAACCGTGTTTAGAGCCTTCTTTTTACCTTCCCATGACCCAGAAATTGGAAATTCTAAAGAAGCAGACGATTCGCGTTCAAAAAACAGACGTTTTACCCATTGCGCGACCCTTCTCCTCTATTTTGTGTTGAATGGACCTTATTCTTTATTCTCTCTTTTTTTTTTATTCGTAACCCTCCGATTTAAAAAATCCGGTGAATATGCAGGATGCGCGTCCCCTTTGATCCACCCCTGGGGGTGATCTTCCAGAATCATAAAATTTACCTGCACCCCGTCATTTGGAAACACCTTCCTTCTCATTTTTTCTCTCTTTTCCTATCTTTTTCTCCCTTGTTCTCTCTCGATCAAAGGGATTAAAATCCAGCAATAAAAAAAGGCTCGGCGTCGAATTTCACCCCAAAATAACGCTTTTTCACACAGTTTTTACGGAACCGTGGAATGAAAGGGGATCGCGCGACTAGGGAACTCGGGAGGTGCTTAAAAAACAGCATTTTGCCTCCTCTCTAAGTTAAATTTAACGAAAATTCTCATAGCTTGTGGTTACTCGTATGGATCATTATAAACATGTGGAAGAGCACACAGAGACAGGCAGATCAGAAAGGAGGGTAGTTTTCACTTTTTTTTGGCAACGATATCTGCCAGTGGTGTTGGTTTTCTCGCGGGGATTCTACTTTTGTTTGAAAAAAAGATGATGCATGGTTACGTATCGATGGCATTATTCCCCTGAAAGCACTTGAAATAATAAATCTTTCCAATTTAGAATCTTCGAATTTTTTTTGTTTTTCAGAAAATGTTTCATGTATCGTTAGTTAGGAGATCATTGTTGAAATATTTCGGATCAGAACTTGAGGTGGACAATTTCAGCTTGATTGGAATAGCAGTTAACTAACTGTTAATCTTTGAATTTTCGGCGCGTTCTTTCCGTGTGGACTATGGTCAGAACGCATAGTGGGGTGAAATGAAGAAACGGGGTTCAAAATTACTTGTAGTTCATGACCGATTTTTGTTTTTTTCTTAGAGAAATTCAGCCTCTAATTTTGAAGACTTGGTAAGTTGATTGTTATAAACAAATTATTATAACGAACAGCCAATATTATAGATTGTTTCCTTGCATAGTATAATTGTTAAAATTGCTCGCCTTTACCGCGAAAATATCACTTGATCATAAAAATTTGAGAATTGTCTCCCTGTTTTGAGGTTATGTGACTTAAATTATTCCAAATCTCAGTCACAGGAGTGCATTTCCACCCCACGGGACTTAGAAAAAGAGGAAGGTGTGTGATCTACATTATTTCTCTGGACCAATTTACCATTTTAATTTTACTATTTTTACTTGGAAACTATTGGAAGGTATGTGACCTACATCATTTCATTACCTAATTTACCTTTTTGAGGTTATGTAAGCTATTCGATTTTGATGACCAGTCTTCTGCTCATTTGCTTCCAAGGAGGACTTCGAATTTTCTGTTGGGGAGAGATGCCGCAATCTTGCCACTTCCGAGGGTGAGAGATGCCGCAGGGAGACAATTTGGTTCGAGAGAGTTGCCACGAAATTGCCAATCTTCTGAAGAGAGATGACGTGGGAGAAACTTGCCACATGTAACTCGAAATGAACTCAAAATTTTTCACTTGATATTTGTTTATATTTTAACAAATTAGGTCAACAAATGCCTTTTATCGGAATTTATGGGCAAAAAAAAAAATAATTTTTTCTTATGGTCCTGTAGGAACCATCTCGTCAGTGATATTAATTCAAGAAAATTTGTCAACCGATATTTGTTGATAATTTTTTTCCAACAAATTGTATGAACAAATGCCTGTTGCCGGCATTCACGAGCAGAAAAAATGTTTCATTTTCTCATTCCTAAAAAACTATCTTGTCGAGTAGCAGGAGAAACTACTTTTTTTCGTAAATATCGATAGTATATTGTGTTTTCAGTTACAAAATCTCGCCTGGGCGCGGAGCATAGTTCCGCTTAACGCTGGCGCTGGTATATCGGCTATGGCCAGCCTGGCCATAGTCTACGCGGGAGAAAATCGATCGCGCCAGAAAATTTAAACATTATTATGAGATTACCTACTTTTTCAATTCAGCTTAAACTTTCCAAAAAACTTTTTTCGATTCTCCTTAACAATTTTCTTGATACTTAATTGTTCTCAATACTTCTCGCATAATGCAAGCTGCATTACCATACTTGTTTTGTATCATGATTTTGTATACAAAGATCGTGAGTGAAACAGGTCCTTTAGGTTCAACATACACTGGATTCCTAAACATAACAGTTTACATGAAAATTTTCAAGTGTCCTGGTTTTTCAGTCCACCCATCTGGTAACCCTGAATATAATTAATATCTTTCGAACCAAAATATCCAAACGAACATTTAAAACAACTTTTTATGTCCAATAAACTCTGATGTATTAATAGATTAATCGTGTTTTTAATTTGAAAAATCTCGACTGGGTGTGAGGCATATTTCCGCTTGACGCTAGGATAGCGGCTATGGTCAGCCTGGCCATAGTCCACGTAGGGTGAAATCGATTGCGTCCGAAAATTTAAACATCAACAGTTGAATAACTCCTTTTTTGATTCAGCTTAAACTTCCCAAAAAACTTTTTTCGATTCTCCTAAACAAATTTCTTGATGAATCCTTTTTTTAGCTGTTTTTAAAAAACCCTCCTATGAACGCTATGAGTTTGACCGCATGCCGTTTGGTCTTGAGATTGCTCCTGCAAGTTAAAATTACTATACTCGTTTTGCATCATGTTTTTGTATACAAAAATCGCTAGTGAAGCAGGTGCTTTAGGTTCAACATACACTGGATTCCAAAACATAACAGTTTACGTGAAAAAATTTCAAGGTTGTTGGTTTTTCAGTCCATCTATCTGGTGACCCTAACCTAGATATAATTAATATCCGTTGAACCAAAATATCTAAAGGAATTTAAAAAAAAAATCATGTTTTCGCGTTTCTATTTACAAAATCTCGACTGGGTGCAGGGCATGGTTCCGCTTAACGCTAGGATAGTGGCTATGGCCAGCCTGACCATAGTCCACGCGGGAGAAGTCGATCGCGCCGGAAAATTGAAACATGAACAGTCGATTAACTACTTTTAAATTCAGCCTTAACTTTCCAAAAAACTTTTTTCGATTCTCCTAAACTATTTTCCTAATACTCAATACTTAATACCTAATTAGGCCATAGAATAGAATCCAGAAATCAAAGTAGCTACTAATTTTCATAGAAAAAGAAATTGCGTTACTGAATTCTGAGTGTGAATCTGTATTCCCAAAATTATTCTTTGAAGTTTAATTTTCAAGTGCTCGGGCTAGCAAAATAATAATATATCTCCTCTCTGAATTTGACGACTCAATTCTAAATTTTCTCAAATGATTATTCCTGAGTTTAATAATAACAATCGAGTTTTACCCAGTCTAGAAGTTTAAGGCATAAAATAAAAAAGTCGTAAAATCAAAAAAGTCATGGAATCAAAAATCGAAAAAGGCATAAAATAAAAATAAAAAAGGCATACATCAAACATAAAGTAACCCTTATTTTAGAAGTATCGCAAATAATCTTAAATTCCAAAGTGAAATATAAGGAACTTAATAAATTAAAGATTTGTCTAGTCTCGATACTTTGATGATTGCTCTGGCTATCTAGTGATCGACATAATATCGAGTTCGTCTCGTGGATAATGGAAATCAAGAAAAAAGGCACTGGTGATATTCATCAGGCCGGCAGAATGGCGACAAAGGAACAAAGTATCGAAAAGGATGGGCTCGAGGGTAACCACTTTTTGGGGGATTGATTGATATCGCGATAGCACGCAACTACACTATACTGAAATCAGCAATTCGATTGAAATTCGAATCCTGCGATCATCCTGCGGTGGAGTTACAAAACGAAAAGGCCGGGGATATATACGTCTATAATTGTATACAAAATACATATAGCACAAACAATATATCTATCGCTCCCGATCGTGACGCAGAATCGTCAGGAACGATAAAGTTATTAGGAAAAAGAGGGACTAGGGAGCTTTTCCCTGGATGAAAGTCAAATGGTTCGCACACATGGTCACATTGGGAGTGTCACTGAGATAAGAGACTGATAGAAAATGAAATTTCAATTAGTCGCGTAAATATAGTGAAAAATAATCATCCAGTTATTGCGCCATAGATAGTGTCTCTTTTCTTGTTTTTTTATTTCTTTCTTTTTTATTCTTTTATGATTATTTATTTTATTTAGTGTTCTCAAGTTTGCGCATGTAGACTTTTGAGAACCCAAAATAGCACCCAGAAGAAAGTTTTGTTGAATCGAAGAAATTCCCATTGAACGGATAATGGTCTGTGTGCTTCGAAAAAATTGATTTTGTTATACGATCAAAAAGTTTTTTCATAGAACTTAAAAAACAGTTTTTAAAAATAACTGTTGATTTTTTAAACGAGGAAGACGGATCACCTGAAAAATAGTTGAATTTTTAATCCCATAATACGATGTTTCAACACGAAACATAATTGTCAAGAATATAATTAAACTTTCTCACGGGCAATTCATGGTACCTTAAGACAAATTACCCAGAATTGAATGTGAAAATTTCTATAAATTTCCGGAAATTAATGGACATCTTTGGTCACTTATGGCTATATTACAGGGAAATATGGTGACTTACCATAATTCAACCTAAATTCAATTTCAAAAATTTTCATAAATTTCCAGAAAGGTATGAAAATGTTCAGTAATTTATAGTAATTTTACAGGTAACTTATGTTAACCTAAAATAAGTAATTCAAAACTCAATTTGAAAAATTCAGGAAATTTGCGGTCATTTATGGTAATTTTACAGGAAAGTATGTTGACTTACCATAATTTATCCGAAACTCATTTTTGAAATTTCCATAAATTTCCAGAACGAAATGGAAAGTTTCCATAATTTATAGTACTCTCACTGGCCTTAAATGAATTACCCAGAATTCAATGTGAAAATGTCTATAAATTTTCAGAAATTTATGGAAATTTTCGATTATTTATGGCAATTTTACAGGACAATATTGTTACTAGCCACACTTCACTCGAAATTCAATTAAAAAAATTTTCTAGAAATTTCTGAAAATTTGTGAAATTTTTCGGGATTATATAGTAATTTCACAGGTAATTTATGGTAACCTAAGATGAGTAACCCAAAATATAATTTGAAAATTTAAATAAATTCCCGGCAATTTTTGGTAATTTATGGCAATTTTACAGGAAAATATTGTTACTCACCATAATTCACCCGGAATTCAATTTCCATAAATTTCCGGAAATTTATGCAAATTTTTGGCAATTCATAGTAATTTGACCGGTAATTCATGGTAAACTGAGATAAGTAACGCGAAATTCAATTTCCAAATTTCCATCAATTTCCGGAAATTTTCGGTCATTTATGGTAATTTTATAGGGAAATATTTTGAATTACCATAATTGACCCGAAATTCAAATAAAAAATTTTCATACATTTTCGGAAATTTATGAAAATTATAGATAATACATAGTAATTCTACAGATAATTTATGGTAACTCAAGATAAGTAACCCAGCATTCAATACGAAAATTTCCATATATTTCCGGAAATTTATGGGTATTTCCGGTTATTTATGGTAATTTTACTGGGATGCATGGTAACTTACCATAAATTATCAAAAATTAAATTCTAAAAATTTCCAGAAATTTATGAAAATTTTCGAAATTTATAGTAACTTACATGTAATTTATGGTAACTCTAGATAAGTAACCCAAAATTCCATTTGAAAATTTCGATCAATTTCCCGTCATTTATGGTAATTTTACAGGAAAAATATGGTGACTTATCATAATTGACCCGAAATTCAAATTAGAAAATTTCTATAAATTTCCGGAAATTTATAAAAATTATAGACAATACGTAGTAATTTCACAAATAATTGATGGTAACTCAAGATAATTAACCCAGCATTCAATACGAAAATTTCCATATATTTCCGGAAATTTATGGGAATTTTCAGTTATCCATGGTAATTTTACTGGGATGCATGGTAACTTACCATGAATTATTAAAAATTATATTTAAAAAATTTCCGGAAATTTATGAAAATTTTCGGAATTTATAGTAACTCACATGTAATTTATGGTAACTCTAGATAAGTAACCCAAAATTCGATTTGAAAATGTCCATAAATTTCCTAAATTTCATGGAAATTTACGGTCATTCATTGTAATTTTAGAGGGATGCATGGCAAGTTACCATAAATTACTATAAATTGAATTTGAAAATGTCCATGAATTTCCGGAAATTCATGAAAAATTTCGGTAATTTATAGTAATTTTACACTTAATTTGTGGCAACTAAAGATAAGAAGGTAACCTAGAATTCAATTTGAAAATTCCAATAAATTTTCATGAATTTCCAGAAATTTTCGGTGTTTTACGGTTATTTTGAAGAAATATTTTGATCTCTAATAGAACATTGTTATTTAATTTCAAAGTTTTGAAAGAATTTCACATAAATAGAATTCATTAAAAGAACTCGAATCAAAAATAATGATAGAAATTGGCAGCTATTTTTATACAATTTCATTGAAAACTCAAAATTTTGATGAATAATAAAAAATTGTTCTGAAATGTCAGATCGAGATATATAAAAATAATTTAGAAATGGTTTTTTAAAATATAATTTACTGAAATTATTCAAGTTTAGAACCAGCATTCAATGAGGAGACGAAGAATCAAAAAGGTGAACAGTATCTTAAAATCCATTTCTTTGAAGTAACTCGATCGTTTTAAAGAATTGTTTAAATAATAGTTCTAAATGTAAATTACAACTATTTTTTCTGCTCTTTAGGTTTGAACATTCATATTTGAATATTGATTTGACTTTTTTCTTATTCAGAAATTCAAAATTTACATTTTGTGGAAAAATTACAAATCTCGGTTAAATATTGATACCTTCGGGTTGAAAATAAATTGATTTGAAATTCAATTTTTTGGTCAAAAATTAGGTTATTTGTTTGAAAGTCGTTCTTTTTAAGTAGAAAATAATCAGTCGTAGTTGATTATTGAACTCCTTTGTTAAAAATTCGTCTTTTTGGATTAATTTTTTTCAGCTATTTTCCGAAAAATTCTTCTTTTTTGGTTGGAAGTTATTGTTCTTCACTCAAAACTGAAATAACAATAATTAGTTTTTCACTTTCGCAGTTAAAAATCAAATCCTTTGGTTTGAAAGCAAATCACCATTTGATGATCATCATAATCATTTGATTATTCGAATTGATATTGGATTATTCTAACTGTGGTTAACAATTTTATTATTCCTTAGAAAACTCGCTATTTCATGGTTGAAATTAATATTCTCAACTGAAAATTCGAATAGTTCATTTGTGGTCTGAATGTGTTTTTTTAGTTCAAATTTTAATTTTTTGTTGAAAATTCATTTTTTTTTTAGGAGAACTTATTTATTTCGGATGAACATTCATATTTTCGGGTAGAATATACAACTTTTTTGTGTGAAAAATTTTGTCCACATTTGTAATTGGGCTGCTGGCTCTCATTTTGAATAAATAAATAAATCAAATTTTTCATAGAAAATTCGTCTTTCCAGATAAAATATTGTGAATAAAATGCCGTCTCTATGTTCGCCCAATTTATCTCTTTTTGCAAAAGTTTCATAATTTTTGGTTAAAAATGCTTTTTGTTTTAAATTCATGTTTTTTGGTTTAGAATTCGACTAATTTGTTGGTTTGAGTATGTCAGCTGCCTCTCGACGGTCAAGCGTGTTGCTTGAATTACTAGTTTTTTATTGCATTTCCCGGATCCAAATTCAGTCAAAACGGATTTTAGCATTCACGATCCAGACCGTTACATAGATGAGTTTATAATATAACCAGGAGAGTAACGCGCGCCAAGGCGCGCATCTCTGTTCTTTCATTGTTAACTTCTTTATATCAAATTGTTTTAATCCAACGTAT
>WSXT02053512.1:0-12885 GCA_011762715.2 Neuroterus valhalla
TCAGCGCATCAAAATACGTCGGTATACAGAGTTTCAAAGAAATCGGAGGTAAGCGCTTTTCGGAACTTTATCCAAATATTGATAAGACCACTATACAAACAATATCTACATGATAATATAGATGCCTGGTAAAAACCTCAACATCAAAAATTAAAAATTTGCTATGCTTACATCTCTTTCACTCATATTGGTATGAAATAAACAAGATTTCTCTCTGAAAATTCATGAAGATGACTTTCTTGTGATTTGAAAATATTTTCAATATTCACCAGAAATTTTCTAACGAATGATTCCCTCTTGAGAAAATGTAAATGTCCCTGTTCGTTCTGAAAGTGTGACACTATTTATTGTACGGTGGAAAATCATACATAAATTTTTTAATGTTCATAAGATCAGTATTTTTGCGGGACAATATTGTGCAAGAAACAATTTCTAGACAGTCCCACATTAAAATTGTTCAAAGTTATTGAATCGAATGAAAATTGAACATCATGATTCAAATATTTAATTTTTCCTTATTGTGATTAAATTAAAACCTTTTAAGAATATTCAGTTGAATACCTAAAAAGTTCAAATATATATCATAACTCGTAGAAATAAAAAACCCCAACGTTTCTTCTTAGAATATAACTTCGAATTTTCGAGAAGCTGAAAAGAAGTAAACTGCTATCCTAAAATAATAAATTTTTGTAAAGTTAAAGCTATTCCAAGTCATGTTAAGATATTTACGCTAAGGAATTTGATATTCTTATTGTTATAGAAAATATGGATATCAATAGTGTGTTTGCTTTACTCCAGCTTACGTTCTTCTTGGTAAAAAAACTTAAATACATCCAATACAGCTCTAGCGGGTGCCCCGACGACGTTTGAGTATATTCGGAATGTTAATTCAAAGTTATTCCGAATACACAATTTGATAATATTTCTACCAGAATAATTGAATTCTCAAAAAAAAATATATATATATTTTTGAACAAAATAATTCGATTTTTAGGAAAATCAGAGAATTTGTAATAAAAAATTTTGGGATCAATCAAAAATATGAAAGTAGACTGTTAAACTGGAAAAAATGAGCGTTCAGCAACTACGCAACATTTTAGGTCCGGGCTTGTTCAAATTTCTGTTACCTTATATTGTGCAAATTATACACCGCTCCCGCAAAGATTTTCCCCTTAAGGGGATTCCGGAGAAAAATCGCGCGGTATAGGTTCCCCCCTTCCCTTGCCTACCGAAGGCTTCGGCGAAAGCTTGTTTCCCCGAAGCACGATCGTTGCCGCCTCTACCGAATGAATATGTGTGTGTATCGGGACCTGCTTGAGCAGTAACGAAGCGAAAGGTTCCGGCGCCTCTTTCTCGAATATTTCTACTGCGGTGGTCGGCGGGAAATTCGAATGCATTTTATGGGCCAAAATATTGTTTGGATTATGATAACTATAAATAGTACACATACGGTAATAAATAAGAAGATTATTAAAAATTTTCAAACGTTTCGTTTGCAAATTATAATCTTCATGTAAGTTTTTATAGAAATTGTTTTTGTAAAATCTACATAAATCAAATATCATTATTTAACCGAAGGCAGTAGCTGCGTGGTAACTTGTGACTTGGGCGTGATCTCGAACGTCAAGCATGAACGGGCGCGATTAGCGCTCGGGTGGGTGACTGTTCGGGGTTTTCGCCTAGCCGTGTTTCCATCATTTACTGTCGAGCGGGAGATTTGACGCTGAGGATCGGTGAAGGCATTCGATGCTATCGAACGCCTACATCTAAACTCGTCTGTCGATAATCGACTGCGCTCAGAAGTTTCGGTTTTCTGCAGTTCTCCTCTCCTCTGACCAAATTTTCAGGCGAATGCGAGAGTTTTAAATAAAAAATCTGGCTGCAGATAGTAGGGGTTTCAGAGATTTAAAATCCCACAGGATTAGGCACGTCAGGCATTGCTTGGAGGCTTCTTATGAGAGTTGGGGTTATTGGGGATTTCGGGAAGGGATTCAAGTTGAAGGGCTCAATGTCTGACGATCTCCTGTGGAAGGGGGGGATATAGATATGTGAAAACCCGAAAAGGGTATACATGGAGTGGTAAATCTCTATATCGTTATTTATGAAATTTTTCAGTCCGACATTTTCAAATTTCCAAATTTTTTTGTAAATTTTTTTTTTTTAAACATCATGCTCCGGAATTTAAGACAAATTATATTCTTTTTAAGAGATTTTGGGAACATCTTTGAATTATTTTTCAGATTTTTTTGTAATCAATTATCGATAAATATGACGAATGTCGAAAATTTTATTTTGCCTTTTTGTCAATTATACCTTTCATTTGAATGCTATTACATCTGTAAATATGTACAAAAATAATATTTCGCTTTACGATTCATAATCGAAACTGATTTTTACGTATGTCTGAAATTTTTAAATTGTATATATTTCAACTTGCAAATTTCATTATTGGTTCATTCTTTTATATTATTTGATATGTACAAAAAACCATCCAGAAAAAATAAATTTTGGTGAAATTTTGGTTTCTTTCAAAACTTTTTTGTACTTGTCTAGTGAACATTTTTTTTTGGCAAATCTGAATGAGTAATCATCTTTCAGTGGAATTTTTTCAAAGTTTTTATCATGTTTTTCTAAATTTTCGCATATTATTATCAATGATTATAACGAAAAGCAAGTATTTAAGAATTTAAAATATGCCTTTTTGGAAACTCTAGTTTTTGTTCTAGTATGCATGAGAGATAATTACGGAAAATCGATAAAATCATACATTTTCGAAAATTCTCAACACTTATTTTACTTCTTCAACTATCGGGTAATCGTGTTGTATAAGAATTTTTTCTTTGATAATTTGCAACAAATTAGGACTTATTCATGAGATATTTAAAACATTTCCCATTATGTGCTTCAAATTTTTTTGGTACAGTCATCAATGATTATTACACATCGATAATTGAAAAAGTCGAATATACATATAACTTTTTGCATATTCGAAATTCCCTACAACTTCTCATGAAATATGATGATAAAACTCAGAAAAATTATTGATTTTCATTTGACGCATTTTTACTGAAATTTTCCCGACTTTTTTTAATATTAGCGCGTTTTACTCGTGGAAATCGTTCTGCCTTTTTTATAACTCAAATTCTTTTTTTTTGTGTTATCAATTTTGTTTGAAAATCGGATTTGCAACACGTTTCTAATTGTTATTAGAAAATTTTAAAAATGCGTGGCCAAAACTATATATCTGCTAAATTTGATTTTTTATTCCTATATAGTAACTTAATTTCACAGCCGGAACAGTAATTTATTTAGATAATTATTTGGAGCAATATCGTTCAACTTCAAACAAAATAAAAAATATTTATGCCACAAAATTTGAAGAAAATACGTCCCTGCTGTTGCTTTTCCATTATCATTATTTCGACCACACATGCACAACGAGCTACACTCACACGTGGCTACCGGGACTGACAAGCGCCGACGATGTCGCCAAGGCCCGCCCTTCCCTCTGCGTCGCACATATGGAAAAACGCGCAGTCGTTTTTCGTATCTTCATAATGAGGAAAATACATTTTTTTTGCAGCAAATCGTTCGGCTTCTTATTCAATAAAGCGCCCTGGTAATTTGAATGTTCGCAAAGTGCTGAAAATTGAGCACGAGCGAGATTCTTCTCGCAGCTGTCACTTGCCATGGGCGCTGCCATATTGTTCTTCCGACTGCTCACATATATCGGTCTATCCTACATGACTACGGTCTATTTTCCGTCAAACAAATACCAAAGCGCCCGATAAAATGAAATTTCCAATCATTTGAGACGAGAGAAAATTGATTTATCGTTAGCAATCGAGTCGAAAAACGACTTCGCGATTTCCCATGCGTGGAACGCAGAGGGAGCAACAACATGTTCATTTTCCTCGTCACTCTTACCAGAAAAAATGGTTCCTACTTTACCGACGATTATAACTCCGGAATCCCCTTAAGGCTTGACCTCCCTAGAATTTCGCTCGTGGAGGAGACGGCCCGCGGTGTTTGGAAAGAGACACTCGCCCCGCCCACAGTTTTGACTGACTTCTACCAGTGAAGTATGATAAGAGCGCACCAAGCACTCGAACGGGGAGCGCGCCAATGGGCAAACAGACGAGAATCACATAGAAGTAGTTCGTACGGTTCTTTCTGTTTACGTTTCAGCACCTGCGTGGTTTTTCCCAAGGCCGTTGAAGAAAAGCCGAAATCAGACGAAAGACCAAATGAACCAAAAAAAATTCCTCTAACGCTGCCAGTAGAGCCGGAAATGTTAAATCAGGAATTTCGCATCTTAAAATTTGTCTGTATGAAAAAAATCAGCTGAAAAGTAATACCCAATAGAGTGTTCTTTCTACTTTTTTCATAGACCGAGTTCCATGAGCTTCCATTTTAACAAGAAATATCCATACACGGAAAACTCCATATTGCTAGGGTAGCGATATTAGAGTGGTCGCAAGGTTACTTTGTCGTTGTCAACACGATATAAAGAGTATCGTGGTCGGAAGTTCACACGTAGGGCTCTCAGAGCGACACACTTCGCTACGATAGCGATACCCTGAATATGGATCCGAGCTATAAGAATTCGATAGTTGACACATGCATTTTGACAGTTATTAGGCAAATTGAAACAAATTAATATATTTCTCGAATCCTCATTCTTTCAATTTATTTTCTACCCACGCATTCATTTTGCACTAAAATTATATTCACTTTAACTCTATCAAACTTTTACATGTAAAAATCTGTCAAGATTTGAGGCTATGCGAAAATAACCCAACGCAGGTAGCCATAGCAACGCCACCGTGACGCTGTCGCAGCTCTACCGTCTACGTGTCAGAGCGATACACTTTTTGTGCTGTCACAGCAATATGGAGTTTTCCGTGTATAACCCTCGTTCGAGGGGCACAGTATACGTCAAAAATGTTCTACGCAATTCGGCGGCTATCTTCCCGGAATCATTAAAAATTAGTTTCCTGTTAAAGTTCAGCTTCTAGAATGTTCATGTTCATAGAGAAAATTCATGAAAATATGCACTACATATCTAATAAATAATTTATTCAGGTCAAGCATCCTTTTAGGAAACCCTTTCTCCTTTCTGAAAAATAAGAATTTCAATTTTGGAGTAAAATTCTCAGGAAAAGGGTGAATGTGAAGAGTACAAAAGTTTTAAGGATTAGAATTTGTACAAAAAAGTCAGTCATAATTTCTGAAGGTTCGCATTTTTTCAACTTGAATATTTACAAATAGTGTAAAAAAATCATGATTGACAATTTCTCTATCACCACGAAGTGAGTTTTATCTAAGATTACATTTTTTAGAATATATATAGGCACAGCCTAACCTTTATTGGTTGTTACATGCTGAAAGACATAAAATCTATGTCTTATCTGGAAAATTCAGAAGAGCCGGCTCAATAGATCAAATAAGGTGATTGAAGGCCTAAGCCCGCTCCGAAACATTCCATAAGTTTCGGCAATTTTAAATCGCTTGGTCATTATAACCAATAAATTTTCAAGAAATATTTGCAAGCAAAGTAAAAAACATTTCAATCAAATTTCTGAGAGTAATATAAATGCAACTCTATAATAGAGAGATGTAAAACTTTTATATTTAATTGGGACTCAAAAATTTATCTTATTTATCTTCAAAGATAAAAATACAAGAAGAAAGTAGAGCGGTTGCGACCCCACTGACAGAAGCTTTACTTTTTCGTGTTGAAAGAGAATCATAAATTTGATTCTTATCTTATTCATCGATTGTGAAAAAGCAGCTGTCCTCTCACTTGATGCATACATGCACGCCAGTAAAAGAAATATTATAGAAGGAAGTATAAAGTCGATCGCAAATTGGAGATTCACATTTCAAAGAAGTTAAATTATTAAAGTTTGTCAGTTGCAAGTGTTATATGTAGCCATGAACTTTCAGGCGAATCATCAATTGGAAGAAAACAGCTATCCTCTCACTCTATGTATTCAGACGAATCATTATCAGAACTATTCATTAAAAATGCTCGCACGCAACGTGTAAGTCCGTGTTCAATACATTTCACACACGCGGCGCGTCGAGTGTTCGCCGTGTCCCCAGCAAGAGTGGGGATGGGCAAAAGGCAGGAATGTGAAAACGGAAAGCGCAGGGTCTACTGTACATATACTGCACCGGACTCCAGAATAGCAGGGAGAAAGAAATAGACAAAGAGAGAAAGAGTGAGAGAAAGAGGGAGGGGGGGGAGGGGGTATGATAACATTTCGCTGCCAGAAAGCATAGAGGAGTGTCAGGGCAAGGTGGTTAAAGTGAGGCTCAAGGCTACCAGGCGGATTTAGGTGAAGGCTCCAAAAGGCGGTAAGATTGAAGAAGAAAAGGTAAACCTCGAGGGGGGATTATAACAGAGATCAGGGAGGGTTTTGAAAAATCAATTCACGGTTGAGGAAAGGGGCACGGGGTGCAAATGAGGTCTTCAAAGGTAGAAGGGATATCATGTGAGTTTGTGACCGTGTACAATATGAATGGGATGGAAAGGATCAAAGAAAGAGTGGTGAATGGGGAGGGAGGTACAATAACAGGGGACGAATAACAGGGTCATGAATGGTACAATAGAATGGGACGAAGAGGGAGTGCGCACGTATGTGAGTAAGGTGGGATCATCGGTGATAGACTTTGTGGTCATGAATATGCATGGGTGGGAGGAGACGGAGAAATTCGCAGTAGCAGGAAGGATAGAATCAGACCATCAGCCTTTAATCTTGTGGGTAAGATGGAAGAGCTGTGGAAGGCAGGGAGAAGAAGAAGTTCCAATGGGTGAGAGAGGGATATGGACGGGGAAGGTTTTAGAAAAATACCAGGAGCAGCTGGGGGAAGTGACTTTTGGAGGGGAGTTGGTGTAAGAGATATGAGGGGACCTAGAAGTGAATGTGACAGGGTGTGTGCAAAAGAAAAGATTTAATAAGGAATGGTGAACCCGTGGTGGGATAGGGAATGTAAGAAGGTGAAGAGATGAATGAAAAGAAGTTAGGTTTGATGTATAAAATAAAAGAGCAAGGAAGAAAAAAGGAGTTGGAAGAGGAGTTGAGAAGTATTGAGACCGAGAGGGAAGTGTAGAAGATAATAAATTGGTTTAGAAAGCGCAGGGAATGGATGAATGGAAAGCTCAGCAATGAGGAATAGAGGGAGTTTCTCAAAGAATCAGTCCAGGGCTCAGACGATCGGAAGAGAGATGAGGTAAGCAGAAGGACGAGAGAGGGAGGAGGGTCAAAGTTAAGTGACGAGGAGATAGAGCTACAAATGAAAAGAGGCTTGGACGGGGTGCAGAACGAAGCCTGGATTTTGGGCACACCAGCTGTTAGAGACATGCTAAAAAATATAGTTAAGAAGGAATAGAGGGGTAAGGGATTTACAGGAGAGTGGCGGGAGGGGCTGATAGTGCCATTGTATAGGGGGGAGGATAGGCATAGGCAGGAAAATGATAGAGGAATCACATTGATGACCACGATGTACAAAGTGTACGCAATGGTATAAGAGGAGAGGAAACGGAATGATGTTGAGGAGGAAGGCATATTACCGGAGACTCAGGCGGGATTCAGAGCGGGTATGAGCACTATTGACAATATTCATATTTGGCAGCATGTGGTGGATGGAGAAATAGTAAGGGGTGGGGGTGTACGCGTTTTTCGTGAATCTTAAAAGTGGTTTCCCGTCGGCGGATCAGGGGAGGTTGTGGGTGGTGATCGGGGAGAAGGAGGTAGAAGAAGGTCTGATCGAAAGTGTAAGCGAGGTGTTTGAAGTGACGAAAGATAGGGTGAGAGGAGGAGACACAATTACAGAGTGTTTCTGGATGGAAATCGGATTGAGGCAAGGGTGTCCTCTCAGCCCAACGCTTTTTGCGATCTTAACTGCTGACATATAGAGTAAGCTAGAGGAAAGAGTAGTTGGGCGAGTGAGGGTAGGAGAGGCTAGAATTTCGTCATTTGCGTACGCAGATGACATAGTGTTGCTGGCATTAAGTGAGGAAGCATTGAAAGAGATGGGGTGTTCAGTTGGTCGTGGGGGCTAAGGCATAAGCTTTGGACCTTCTTCGTCTGGTTGCGGGTTCGAATCCCGTCTCGCGCCCTGGAGAGGTTATGTAAAGAAGAGGAGATGTGTCGTGTGTCCTGTGAAGACTCTCGAACCCGTAAAAGGGGGAGAGTATAAACAAATATTCCAAAAGGGCATTAATAGAGATGATAAAGTGGTTGAGAAGGTACCTGGATAGGAGTCGGTTAGAGTTATATGTAGAAAAGTCCAAGGCTATAGTGTTCAGGAGAGGAGGTGGGAGGGATAAGGGAGGGAATTGGAAATGGGAAGGGATGTCGGTACAGGAGGTGGAAGAGTTTGTGAACCTGGAGGACTGAATGGGCATATGAAGGAGATGGTAAGGAGGGCAAATGTTGTGATGAGGCAGGTATGTGTATTAGGAAAGAGGTTGTTTGTAGATGACTTAGGAAAGAGGATGAAGCTGTTCGACTCGAACAGCTATATGGAGTAGATGTGTGGGGGTGGAAGGAAAGTGAGAAGGTAGACAGGAGGATACAGGAGAGGTACATCGAATGGACACGTGGGTTGGACAGAAGTACACCTAGTTATGTCGTGAGGAGGGAAACGGGCAGCACAAGTTCAGAGATTCTGACAGGTAGCCCAGCGTACAAATATAAGGGAAAATTCTTTGAAGAGAGGTGAAGTAGGCTAGCCAGGGAGTGTTGGTGGGGGAAGAAGAACAGGAGAGGAGAGGGAAAGACAGAGGATGAGAGATGAAGTGACAAGAAGTCGCGAAGAGGGGAGAAAGGTGTATGAGATGGTTAAGAGAAACAGCATGGAGAGTAAGAAGGCAGAAGGGGAGGAGGGGATAAGAGGGCCAAGGTATAATGAGAAATATGGGTGGAATATGGCAATGGAAAGAGTGCGATATTTGTGCGGGAAAGGAGAGAAGAGAAGGTAAGTAGGAGGAGGAGGAGGAATGGAGATAGATGTGTAAGGAAGAGAGGAGGTAGATGCAAGATAGATGTAAATAATGTAAATAGTCGATAAGGAATAGCAAATAAGGCATAGTAGATAAGAAATAGGTAGGAACCGTGGAGGCAGAGTTTGACAATGCGAAGCTGGCGAAACTTAGGAAAATGCGTGCGAGGTGAAGCGAGGAAGGCAAGGCAATGAGAGCAAGCGAACATAAGGTATGGGTGGATGAAATTGTGTAAAGTGTGGACGGATGTTTGAGTTTAGTATTTGATGTAAACAATTTTTGCAAAACATGGTGGTGTAAGCATGCCAATTTTTCAAGGCCAATAGGCCGAAGAATGAACGCTCATCTATCTATCTATCTATCTACTTCAACTTTAGAGAGTTTCATAGGAATAAGTAATTCGAGTTGAAAAGTACATCCTACTAAATTAAAAAATGTAGAAGGAATTCTCTCCGTTGCACCTGAAGTATGATAATATTGTTATTTTTGTAGAAATAGAGACTTGAAGTGGTTTGTCACTGGGAGACTTTTCTAAAGAATAAAAATCTTCTAAAAAATTTGAAAAATTAGACCAGTTACAGTTTTTATTCTTGACCTTCTCGACGGGCTGTCAGTTTTAATGGATTTTATTTGGAAGGAAAACTATCGAATTCTCCTATTGTTTATTATATATTGTGTATTTATATAATAAAAATTTTTGTTGAACAACCACCGCAGGGACCGCCTGGGACCAACCGTCATTCAGAAAATTGGCACAAGCTTCCAGTTGAACTGCGGTGTAACACATCTATAGCCACGTCTCACGACCGCGACCGTGGGATGAGTGGCCACATGCACGACAAAATCACAATGAAGGACCGGCGAAAACCCTCGTGCGTCTCAAAGAAACGAAGCGACCCAAGTATGACTGCTCTTTGCATCTATCCAGCAAGTGCCACGGCATATTTCTGGCACACTGGTATGGCTTTCAGGTTACTAACCAGTGAAGGCGTCGCACCTCTATACCGATGTGATAAGAACGATTAATTTGACCGAATATCCTTGATGATGGTGCTGCAGGTGTTCTCTGAGATCTTTCTACCTCTTTTTTTTCTCCGTTTCCTTGTCTTTGATGTTGGAGTCAGCCGGGGCCAAAAATTCGATCACGAACATAGTTCGATCACGTTTGTCAAGGAGCACGATGTCGGGTCTTGTGTGTTGGACATGGGCTATTGTCGAGAAATCTTAGTTCCAATAGATTTGGCGCTCCTTGTTTTCAACAATAGACTCTATCCCTGTTGGAGCGTTCAGCAGAGCAGGGTCGCGGCCAACACCATAAGAGCGACAAACATGGTAATAAAGCACTTTCAAGGCAGCGTTGTGTCTGTACCAATACGTCGTTCCTGCGTGAATAGGGCAATTCGATAGTATATGCCATAGGTTCTCAGGGAGTTTATGACATGCCTTGCACCTATCGCTGGGAACATCTTGACGTAATATGCTTCTGCGGTATGCTAAGGTGGAAATCACATCGTCCTGACACGCGAAAATGAAACTCTCTGTTCCTGAATTGAGACCAGATGATTTGAGGAAAGCAAACGTTGACTCATGTGACAAGGATTCTTCTTTTACAATTCTGTAAAATTTTCTGTGCATCACCTTGTCTTCATGTTGTTTCAGGAAGCTTTTCGCCTCCGCTTTCTTCACCTATGCTTTGAGGAGTGAGGCATCTTGATGGAGTAGTGCATTGTCCTCACTCCTGATGATGAGTTCCAGGCCAAGGGTTTCAGCTGCCTTCTCCGCGGCTTTGTAAAGGAACGCTGCTGCCCTGTTCATTTCGTGATTCCTGACCATTTCCAGAAGAGGATCTCTACCGTTCGCGATGATATAAACAGTGCTAAGAATAATTCGGTTGTATAGGCATTCAAGATTGAGAAGTCCGCGTCCGCCTTTACGGCACGCGATGTATAAGCGCGGAATCTTTGTATCTGCTTTGGAGAACATCTTTTACTGGTGTTGTATCCTGAATGCGGCTCTCAGGCACACCCAGATATTTGTAGATCTCTCCAGCGCTAAGGTGTCTAATAGCATTTCGGTCCTCATCTATACCTGCTATTCGTCCGCGTTCCAGATGAATCTTGGCACACATATCCAATCCAAAGTTCATAACGATTTCTCGTGAGTACCTCCTGACGGTACTGAGATCATCTTCAAGATGCTCTTTTCCAGAAGCATAGATCTTTAAGACATCCATATAAAATATATGAGTGATCTTATGCTCACGCACATTAGATCCGCCACAGAGGTATCCACGAGAATCACGGAGTGCGAGGGATAGAGGCAACAGTGTGATGCAGGAGAGGAGAGGGCTCATGGCGTCACCCTGAAAGACACCTCTCCGGAATGTGACGGGGTTGGTAGTCACACGGTGTTTTCCAGAAGTGATAGTAAATCTTGTCTTCCAAAAAGGCATTAATCTCTCAATGCATGCCACTATATCTGAATGAACCTTCAAGTTTTTCAACAGACAGATGATAAGTCTATGGACAGTTGAATCAAAAGCTCTCTGGTAATCAATCCAGGCCATCGTCAGATTGCGTTTGTGGTTTGCAGCGTCTTTGCAGACACTCCTGTCGATCAGCAGGTTTTTTCGTCAGCCTGCTGCGCCTCTTTTCGATCCTCATTGTTCGTAAATCTCACTTCATACAGGTCCAATTATTCGAACAATCCTGTCATTCAGTATAAATGCAAAGATCTTATACACCGTGTTTAGGCAAGTTATTGGTCTGTAGTTCCTTGGGTTGGACAAGTTGCCTTTCTTCGGTAGGAGTTCAGTGCGTCCTAACACCAGCCACCGCGGAATAGGGATCTCCGACTTCAAACATGAGGTGAAGATGCGGGCCAGATGTTGGTGTGTAAAGGTGAACTTCTTCTACCAAAAGTTTTTAATACAATCTGGACCAGCAGCGGAGAAGTTCTTCGTGCCCCTTTATACTTTCTTTACCTCCTCAGCAGTGATTGGTAGGCGTTCCCTCTCAGATATTATAAGGTTATTGCACAACTCCTTGAAACGCATGATGTTCTTAGTGCCTTCATTTAATGGATGTTATACTTCGTAAATCTCCCTCCAAAATGTCTCGACTTCTTCAAACTCTATTGGGTTTCTGACAAAAACAGGAGGATCGCTAAAGAGGCGCGATGGGTCAGCGAGAAACTTTTGATTCTCTCTAACACATCCCTCCCTCTTTTTAATTCTCCTCCTTGCGTCAGATAGTACTCGTATCTTGTCAACAATGTGCTGTTTGATTGTCAGCAGCTCTGGCATTTTCAATGTGTGATGATGGATCCTCATTTCATGAGCAAAACTTCGGACCCTTGCCGTAAAAGGCTTACCAGATTTCATGAAGTCAATCACACACTGCATACGGGACGCGTTTTGTCTTGTCCATCCAATCTTCTTGTTTAGTTGATGTAAGCGCTTTTTTTCATCAATCGTTGGTTGGACCTTCGATTCAAATCAGCCAAAGCTCTCGCCGCATCATAAACTGAACAAGTGATCGTCCAGAGGTCTGCATCTTCTAAGAGATCTTCACGAAGGGTAGCATCCATTTCAGCGAGATCATGGGGCTTGGGAGAAACCAGGATGTTAAAGTTTCTCCTTTTCCTAAAATCGCCATCACCTCTCAAGGGGAACCTTGTTCCAGCAGTTGGTCTCAAAGTCGCTCCCTGATTTTTCTCTGCAGCTTGTTCTTGCAGCTGTTGAGGAAGGGTTCCGCGTACATCTCTTGTCCGCAAAAGGTTCATCGCACGGTTTTTTAACACTTGCCGTGAAAGTTGCGAAAGCTCTGGGTGTTTCTGGCACCACAGAGTATGCAGGCGCACCATGTAACCTC
>WSXT02053523.1:0-12885 GCA_011762715.2 Neuroterus valhalla
GTTCGGCGTGAGAAACGAAATTTATTCACCAAAAAATGATGGAAATATGCATTTGTTTATTAAACCTGTTTGAATAATGAGTGTTTATTATTGAAAATAACAATGTCTATAATAAAGGATCATAAGTGAAAGATTCACAATTGATTTTGAAGGATAAACGAAACTTATCTTCAAAAGAATAGTCAAATGATCCATTTGTTCATGGAATTTGTTTCAACAAAATAAAATTGTTCTCTAATAACACATTATCAATCAGGAGAAGCTTCGAGGAGATACTAGCATGTGATTCGGCTGGAAAAACAGAAAATTTCTTCTGGAAAATGGCCAGATTAGAAATTGGTTAATTAAATTGTTATAAACTATTGATGATTCATGGTGGATTTCAGCCAATCACAAATCAACATCCTTCTACACCTAGCTCTTTCGGAAAATACAGGTTCAAAGTATTTTATTATTGCGAATAGAGAAGATATAACTTTTGTTCAGAAATTTGTTTATAACAATCTTAATAAAGAAATTTTATGCAGTCAGCGCTACCGGAAAACTTTTTTGATGAGTTTCTGCATCAATTAAAATCATTTGCAGTCAGGCGATAAATTTTCCAAAAAAATGGCAGCCTTGGAAAGTGAAGAAAAAATTTTTGTTTTTATATGATAATAAAAATTTTATTGAAAAATTTACAAAAGAGATTGGATAGTAAGTCGATGCGAAATTTCATTATCTTCCATTTTAAAAAAAGGAATTGCAAATCGGATTAGCGGTTCGGGCCAAAAAATGATTTGTCCAAAGACACTTTTTTTGTCCCACTGTGTGGCGGCAGCGCTGATTCGCTACTTCTCTACTTTCCTTGGCATGGGAGTAGGCTGTGTTGCCTACGTAGAGGCGTTTTGTTTTCAACTGATTACTATGAGGACTAATCCGCTTATTATGTTAAAAATGCCACATTTCGACCTTGAAAATACCACTCTCAATCCGAACTGTTAACTTCTAACTGTGGGAACTCAATTCGAAGATTTCAATATTCTGCGCTTCCTGCAAGAAAGCCTACCATCCAAAACGCACAGCTTTCTACGAGGTCACTCATAAGGTTCAAATCTTAAGGGTCTGCAGGCTCTGCAGGCACTGCCACTCTTGTTTCAGTTTTGCTGCTGAGCCTTCCGAAATCTCTTATATTTCGATTGCCGAAAGTATTATCAACTGTCCAGAAATTTCTTATCGCAAGGCTCGCATGGAGGATACTCTACTTTTAGCAAACATGAGTGGCTTCTGAGTTCAACAAGTTCAACCTCTCTCAAGCAACTTACTTCTCCACTCTACAGCAGCCAAACAACTGCTGCCCTAGGTATTGTTTTCTTGATGATCTAAGCTAAACAATCACCGCATAAAACAACCCCTTGTTGAGCAAAATTGAGTCGGTAAGCTCTAGAATAACTGAAATTAAGGCTTCTCAAAAATAGCTAAGGGAAGAAAATCCTCTCGAGAAAGTAGCTATCGAGGACATCGAAATCTCGCATGGAGGAAGAATAACCTGCTTTGCAAATTCTATTAGGGACAGAGAAGTATTCATCACGGGTTTGCCAATGTCCGCTCATCAGGACTTTTCGAGCATCGTAGAGAAAATAGGTGTTTTGACTAGCTCCAAAATAGTCAAAAATGAGAATGTTTTTCAATTGAGGATATTTTTCCCATACCTTCCAAAGTCCCAAATCGCCCGACTATCTAAGGCGAAGGCTCGCTCGGACTCAAATTCCTGCAAGATCAAAAATACAAAAGCTTTAATGGTCCAGGAAATCGATCCTAACTTAGAAGGAAGGATCATACACGTGAACGAAAATCAATCTGTGAATACTTAGTAACGCCTGAAATAAGCGAAGGAAAAGATGAGATCTGAAAGGTTTAAGGACAGAGCATGGATCGTCATGAAATCAGTCTGGATCAGAAACGAAGAGGAGGCTTCTTAGGGACCAGTGAGGGTGCCAGAGGAGGCAGACCTCGTCTCTGTTTTGAAAACTCATCTCAGCCCAGCATTGACATCCGGCCAGTTTGGACTTGCCTCAACATATCAGTCAATTACTGTCAGCGTGCCCGATCCAAAGTCACAAAATTACTTGAAAGTCAGAGTGTCAGACACCCCGGGTATATTGAATAAGAGACGAATCACATCAAGTGGGCACCCCAATATCCAGCCCAAGCAAATCTTATAAAATGATTATATCAATCGAATTTTCACACTATCAGATACGTTTAAATATTGGACTTTCGATAAAATAATTTTTTTAACTATTCTTTCTCGTGCAACAAACATTTATGACTTTGTTTTGATAATAATTCATTACGCTCATACTGTTGAATATTTTATGACGAAAATTGGTACACATAGTGTTGAGTGACAACTCTTTCAAATAAAAAATATTGCGATGGTCAATAAATAATTTTTCCATATTTTCAATAACATTTTTAGAAACAATTAACATAATCATCAACTTCCTAATGCTCAAATCGTCTAGATCTTTGATGATAAATGTAACAACTATTCGAGAACGACAATCTGAAAAAAATTTTCACTTTCTGTCATTAATTTGCTCAGAAAATGTATAATTGCGAAGCGCGGCGGAGCGCGCGGCACCACAGAGTAGCCCGGCTCACAGTGGGGACGGAATGTTCAAAACCACCTACGTGTTGCAAATCTTGACCAAATCAAACAAAATTCATTCAGAAATGTTTGTTATTGAATTACAAAGAGACCGAAGCAGCCGAATTTTCAGAAATAATTCGTTTAAACCTTCCTGAACAAAATATGGCGTGATTATAAGATGGCTGAAAATTGAGGTGCCCACTTGATGTAATTCGTCTCTAACTTTCCCACATTTTCTAGGTCTACCTTCGCGTGCGATTTCTCGAACGACTGAATTATTCGTACGCTAAGCTCCAATTTGTACCATGGTCCATTCCTTCTAATCCTCTTTGCTTTTCGGCTACTGTATTCAATGTCTCACATCCGTGCTATAATCTGACGAATGCAATAATTTTTGTTTGATACCTCTGTGTTGAAGTTCACGTGATTTATATAGCCGACTTCAATTTTGATGCTGACCTCACAGATCAATCAGGAAGGCCAAAGCTTTTCGATTGAGCCCGTTCCCCTGCACCCACACAGTTCATAGAAGATCCTATGTGGACCAAGGAGAATTCTTCTTCGATTATAGACCTTATCTTTACAAGAGAAAAAAGCAAAATATCATCTTTGTATTCCGGTCTTATTATTTATCACAACCTTTTGTCCATGATTTAGCCTTCCGCGTGTTGGACGTAGAAACAAGCACCAAGCACGGGTCGTTCCCAATAGGTAGAGATTTTAAGAGAGTAGATGGTAAAGTGTTCGATGAAGCAGCAAGTTAGGCTAATTAGATAAGCGTATTGAATGCGGATTCGGTGGACGATAAGGTGAACTGTACCAGGCCGGGGTTTGGTGTGGCAAGAAACTGATTTCATGAGGTGATCTTCCCTTTGATCCAACAAAAATTAAAAATCACTTCCATGATACTCTGCTACCAGCTACGGCGTCAGATACAGTGATTCAGGATCTGCTCTCGTCGATAGTTTACAGCAATAGTCACCCAATCAAATTCCACGAGATTGATCTTAGTAATCTGCATGCTGCAGACGAATCCGTTAAGACTACAGCGACCGGGTCTGATGGTATCAATAGCACCACAATCCTTCTCTGTATACCCTCGTGCTTGTCTGCTTTGTTGGACATAATAAACTCCTCGTTGAGAACCGGGGGGTTTCCAACGGCTTGGAAGATGGGTAGTGTTCGTCCACTTCCAAAATGTAACCTTCCAAGTTTTTACATGGATTTATGCCCAATTACTGTTCTCCCGTATTTGTCGGAAGTGTTAGAAAAGATCTGCCTTGAGCAACCCATTCCCTTTATGAACGAAAATGGTATTTTGCCTCCCCACCAGTTTTGGTTCAGGAGTGGCTTCTCTACGGAAACTACTTTGCTCCATGTGGTAGGTGAAATAGGTCGTGCTCTTGATAATTCCGAGGTAACGATATTGGCACTACTCGATCCATCGCGAGGTTTTGAAACACTTGACCACAGGCTCCTGCTGGCCAAGTTGAAATCTGAGAGTTTATCTAATAATGCACTGCAATGGTTTAGTAGCTTTATTTTTTTAACTCCCAGATCGCTTAATGAAATTCTTATCAACTTTGGAGGCGGTATCTCAGGACAGGCTAGAAGTAACTATCCATATGTATGCAGATGACACGCAGATCTATATTCAGTTAAAGTTAGCAGACATGTTTCAAGTTGGGTGAAGGAACGTACTCTAGTTGTGAAACCTTTTAAATTTACAATTTTTCTGATCAGGAATTTCAAATATGCGCGCTTACCCGATTTCAAGATGGAGGGTGCGCTTTCGTATACCATGACTCGAGCGAGGAATCTAGGCCTCACCATGCTATCTGGCTGGACCTTCGAGGAACATGTCACAAAAAAATTGAAGTAGCGTATTTGCTTTTGAGGAAACTGTTTTCTAATCGTCGTTTGCTTTCTCCTAAAGTAAAGCTTACACTCTCTCAATGATTGGTATTGTCTCTCTTCGATTTCGCGGATACAACATCCGGCCCTTGCTTGAATGAAAACCTGAAGGGGAGGATACAGAAGGTTCGAAAAGGCCTGCTTCAGATTTACTTACAGAGTGAGAAAATTTGATCATATCACGCCTGCATCACCAGAGTCCGGTTGGCTTCGTATGGAGCATAGGTGAGAAATGCACCTCTGTGTTCTCTCTTTCAGGGTTTCTCTCGGGGGAGAGCACCACGGGTGCGTCCAAGAGAGTTACTACTTTTTCTCATGGAAACGATACTCACAAAGGCAATGTGTGCTGTGTGGTTAATTGTGACTTCAAAAAAAATATCAACACTAATTTGAGTTCCTATTAAGTACAAAAATTTGGCAGTGATACTGTTACAGTGAAAAATCTTGTTCGAGAAAGCATTTTTATGCATAATTATATTAATTTCACATACCTATTGCAATACAATAGTGTAGCAACAATGTGCTTGCGACAGTGGCTCGTACCAGCTTTGCAAGTGCAGTCCATGACAGTGACAGAGAGAGTAGCAAAATTTTTATCACATTTAAACTGAACTTCACTGGAATAAACGTGTTAAAACTAATGCTAATCATGCGCATGCCAAATCCCATAAGCAGCCATGTTTGTTTTGATACAGCAGCGCCTCTTTGCCCGCGGTGGATGTTTTCTTCACCCATAGCCTCAAAAATCCTCTCAGTACCTACGCTGTATACGCCGTGAGATGCAAATTATTAAACTGTCTTCGCGCATCTTACGAGGACCGAGCGACCCAAATTTAAATTATTTTTCTCTTGGCCAAGGTTTTCATTTTCATTCGGCTTAAACGTTAACTCGGAGTGTCAGGAAAACTTTTTTTTACGCAATGCGCCGTCCTAATATGTCACTCCGTTCTTCGTATTCCATACATCAAGCCCGCATAACTCTCATGCCTTATTTCGAGTTAATCAAGTTTTGTTTAGTTACATTCAAGTTAGATTTAAATAAGTTTTATAGAGTTGGGTTGTAAAGCAGCTGCAGCTGTAAACCGCCCTTTAAGTTGTTATTGGACATACTATATTCTTTTGTTAATTTTGTGTCTTGGTTCGCAACTTACTAAAGATTTTTTTTTTAATTTGCTCTTCACTTTCGTGAACCCTCCTTGAACCCCTATGAATTTCATTGAACTTTCTTGAATTCTTTTATATTCCTTCACATAGAATTTTTATCAGTTTCTCCTGGATTCTTTCTGAATTCTTTGAATACCATTAAATTCTTCTTACTTTCTCTTTCCCATTTCCTTCAATTCTCCCCTATTTCTCTCAAACCTTAATCAAACTCTTTTTAAATTTATTAAGATTCCTATGAATTCTCTTCAATTTGCTCCGATTCCACTGGAATCAATCAAACAATTAAGATGTTGTCAATTTTTTGCAATTGATTGGAAATGACATGGAATCATTCTTATCCCATTCTGAATTCTCGAAAATTCTCCCGAAGTTTTTCCAATTCACTCTTTGCTTGGTCTTTTCAATGCAACGGATTTTTCTATTGACTTCTTTTGAATTTATAGGAATTCTATCGATTCCTCTCAAATTCATTTGGAATCATCTTGATTCACTCAAAATTCAATGAATTCAAGCAATTTTTCCATTGTTTTTCAATTCTCCCTAGTTCAGTTGAATTTCGGAAATATTCACCTTGAATTTTCATGAATTTATCAAATTATTCTCGTTCTCCCAAATTTCTTTGAATCCAATAGAATTTTATCTGCCTCATTTAATTCCTCAATTCACTCAAATCCTCATGAATTAAATCAAATTTTCCTGAATTTCCTTTAATTCTGCTGGATTTATTCCAGTTTTGTTAAAATCAATTAAATATTCCGTGTTTTTCTCCAAGCAATTTGTATTGTTTCAAATTTATTCTATATTCTTTTAAATTATTTTGAATCTTATGAGATCCCTTGAATTACCCTCTCTTTTTTCATCCAAACGACCCTCAATTCTTTTGAATCCAAATCGAGTTCGTAAACATTACATTCAATCCCTTCATACTATTCTAACTTCACTCCAACTTTTTCAAAATCAACATATTATTCGAAATGTTCAATTTTTTTTGCTCACTCGAAATGCACACAAATATAGATTTCTCCTGAATTTTCCTTGATTCTTTTGAATTAAATACACTTCCTTCGAACTGGATTCTTACATTTTTTCAATCTACCCTTGATTTTTTTGGAGGCATCTTGAATTATCCTGCATGTCATGAAATGTCCTTGAATTCTTCTCTATTTGTCAAAATTTTACTGAAATCAATAGAATTATTTGAAGTTTTTTTTTTGTAATAATTTGGAATTCATGTAGGATTTTACTTCTTACTAATTTCATAGGCATTTTATCAAATTCTTTTGAATTCCTTTGAAATTGTCTGAATTCACTTTAAATTGATTAAATTTCAGTAATTCTTCCAATAATTTCGAATGCTTCATACTTCAGATGGATTGGGAGAATACTTACATTTTTTTTTTATAAAATCGGATTTATTAAGTTGACTCCGAGTTCGAAGAATTTTAGGAATTTAACAAATGTTTTGAATTGTTTTCAGTTAATTCGAATTCTTTGAAAATTGACTTCGAACTTTCATGAAACTTCTTGAATTTTTTCAATTTCTTTGAATTCCTGTGAACTGATTGGAACATATTCGCCTTATTGAGTGTTCCTTGTTGAATTTTTGTTATAAACATTATTTTCGGTTAAATTCCATTGAATTCTCTTGAATTCTTTTAAATCCAACCAAAAGCAATGGAATATTCTTTAATCATCATTAATTCATATGGATTTCATTGAACCCTTGTGAATTCTCTTGAATTCTTCTCAGTTCGCTCCGAACCTACTAAATTTAATGGAATTTCCCGCGGTTTATTCGGATTCATATAGGATTCAATTCTATAGAATTATTTGGATTTTTCTCTACTTTTACCATTCATTTACAATCATTTTGAATCCTTGTTCCCTCAATGTTTTCTAAATTCGTTGAATTCAATAAAGTTTTTCTTTCAAATTTACCCTGAAGTATTTTGATCTCACCTCGAATTCTGACGGATTCCATCGAATCTTTTGGAATCCCCTAGAATTTTCCTAAACTAACTATTTGAATAGATACAATGAACCTTTTCAATAGTTTGTTTTTCAGTTCTCTTAACTCTTTCTAATTAACCTTGAGAATATGTCAATTTCATTTTATTCTTATTTCCTCAAATCCCTTTAAATTTTTATGAATGTCATATGAGTAATTTGAATTCCATCGAATTTTTTTCAATACTCTCCAAATTTGGGCGGATCGATGAAATATTTCTCATTTTTCCAATTTATTTTAGTTCCTATAAATCCATATTAAATCCTTTTCAATTCCCTTTGACTTTTTTATAAGGCTAAAGCAGTTCCATTCATAATTAATAAAAAATCTTAATAAAATAAGCAATGGCATAATTGATTTTTTTCTGATAGGAAAGCTATCTTTTAAATAATCTTTGTTGATGAAATAATAAGGAAAGAATTTTTAATTCTGAGAGAAGTGAAAGGATCATTTCTATTATTAGAGAAAATAATTTTCCCGAATAAGTGATGGTACTTATCGTTTTTTCTACATATTTCTCAAAACAATATAAATTCTTGAAGGAAGGGAAAGAAACTTTTCTTCATTGAAAAAATATTTTTATGAAATGAAGAAAAGTATCGTTTTTTTAACGAGAGTGTAGTTTCAAAAAATATTTGTTGATAGAATGATAATAAAAGAATTTGAAATTTTTGAAGGAGGAGAAGGATACTTTTTATGATTAACATTTTTTCTTGCGATATGAGTCATGATATCATCCTTTTTTATCTTCTTCTTTTCAACAGAGGAGTTGTGTTCTACGTTATGATCTCTGGTCGCCTTCCTTTTGTGAGTCCTCAGGATGGTCACACACCCTCAGATGAACGTCGTCGGAAATTCATGACTCAAATTAATCGTGGACTGACTGCCATCCAGAAGAAAATTATTTCAGCCACGTCCAATGAGTATAAGGATGTCGTCAATCGTTTGTTAATGCCGATCTCTCACAAGCGAATCACAATTCACGAACTCAATTCTCATCCTTGGTTACTTGATCGACAGAAGACTTGGACGAAAATACACTCAGAACATAATGTTGGTCCTCTTGAACAAGCTGAGGTTTCAAAGTTTCAGAAATTCATCCAATATTACAATCAAACATTATTATTATCATTTTTATTCTCTTTTATTCTCATGCTTTCTATCTTCCCTCTTCCTCACTTCCTTATCATTCTTTTTCAATACCTCTAGCTTTCTCTATTTTCTTTAATCTTCATACTTTCTCCTCCTAGTTAATCCTCCACTTAAATTTCCTAAACTTCTCTTGCCATCATATCTCTTCTCCTCCCTCCCATCCCTACAACCATCCGATGCATGCCCCCATATCTCCTCTGTCCATCCACATACTCTGCGTATTCTCTTCTCATTCCTTAGTTGCAATTCTCGATTTCTTGATCCATATGAGGACTTGGACAAAAATCGACTCAGAACATAATTTCTGTCCTCTCGAACACGCTGAGGTTTCAAAGTTTAAAAAATTTATCCATTATTATAATCAATCACTATTATTATCATCATTTTTCATCCATTATTCCTTATACTTTCTATATGCTCTCTCCAGCTCTCCCTTATCCTTCTTTTTAACACCCCTAGCTTTTTCTATCTTCCTAAATCTTCATACTTTCTCCTCCTAGTCACTCTTCCAATAAAATTTCCTGAACTTCTCTTATCATCTTCCCTTCTCCTCCTTCCCTTCCCTACAACTGTCCTATGCATGCTCCCATATCTCCTCCGTAAATCCAGGTACTCTGCGTACTCTCTTCTCATGCCTTAGTTCGATCCTTGGTTTCTTGATCAATATGAGGACTTGGACGAAAATCGACTCAGAACATAATTTCTTTCCTCTTGAACACGCTGAGGTTTCGAAGTTTAAAAAATTTATCCATTATTATAATCAATCACTATTATTACCATCATTTTTCATCCATTATTCCTTATACTTTTTATATGCTCTCTCCAGCTTTCCCTTATCCTTCTTTTTAACACCCCTAGCTTTTTCTATCTTCCTAAATCTTCATACTTTCTCCTCCTAGTCACTCTTCCAATAAAATTTCCTGAACTTCTCTTATCATCTTCCCTTCTCCTCCTTCCCTTCCCTACAACTGTCCTATGCATGCTCCCATATCTCCTCCGTAAATCCAGGTACTCTGCGTACTCTCTTCTCATGCCTTAGTTCGATCCTTGGTTTCTTGATCAATATGAGGACTTGGACGAAAATCGACTCAGAACATAATTTCTTTCCTCTTGAACACGCTGAGGTTTCAAAGTTTAAGAAATTTATCCATTATTATCATCAATCACTATTATTATCATCATTTCTCATCAATTACTCCTTATACTTTCTATCTTCTCTCTCAAACACTTCCTTATCCTTCTTTTCCAACACCGCTATGTTTTACCATCTTCCTTGATCTTCATACTCTCTCCTCCTAGTCACTTTTTCAATCAAATTTTCTAAACTTCTCTTGCCATCGTCCCTATTCATCCAGGTACATCTTCATCATTATTCCAACCCCCATTGTTCCCGTGTGTCTCTCATTTATCAATTTATCAAACGTTCAAATAAAGTTGTAAAATCGAACGATGGAAAAATGTAAACATTAACATTTTTACACTTCAAATTACGAAAATTTCCGGATTCCATATCACCTTAGTTCTTATTCATTTGACCGTTTTTCATTTCTGAAACTGCAATACTCTCAGGTATAAAAACATGGTTAGTGGATCGTCTAAACACTCCGTTCAGAATCCCCTGTTGGGATAACTCGCTGCTCATTAACTAGTAGTGGAAGGGAAAAATATAATTCGGGGGTAGTAGACTCTTCTTGCAGGAAAGTCCAGGTCACATCCGTTAAAAAAGCATTCTCCAAAACTCGTGAGTTACTTAAAAATATAGGAAAATTTTTTTAGAAACCACGACGAACTGCCAAAAAAAAAAGAATCGAGGAAAGAGTTGTTCAAACATAATGTGACATCAAATATAAAAAAGATAAATTTGGGAAATAATAGAATCTGATGGGACTCGATGTGGAACGATAGGATATGATGGGAAAAGATAGGATAAGATATAATGGGGAAGGATGAGATGAAACAATTGAGATGAAGTGGGATTGAATGGGATGCGATGAGATGAGATGAGATGGGATGGTATAAAACAGGATGGGATGAAATGGAATGGGATAGGATGGGATGCGGTAGTACGGGTTGGGATGGGATAGAATAGAATGAGATGAGATAGAAAAGGATGAGATGGAATGAAACAATTGAGATGAGATTGAATGTGATAGAAAGGGATGTGATGGGACGAGACGGGACGGGGTGGGATGAGGTAGGAAATGATATGATCTGATGAGACGATAGAGATGGGATAGGATAGGAAAGGATGTGATGAGGCAATTGAAATGGGATGGGATAGGATGCGATGAAACGGGATGGGATTAGATGAGATGGAATGGAATGGGTTGGGTTGGGATGGGTTGGGATGGGTTGGGATGGTTTGGGATGGGATATGATGGGATGGGATGGGATGAGACGAGTCGAAGAGGATCGGATGAGATGGACTGTGACGGGATGATAAAGAATGGAATGAAACATTTTAGATGAGATGGCATTGAATGGGTTGGAATGAGATAAGATGGGATTGGATCAAATAGGATAGGTCGAGATAAAACCAGATAGGATGGGATGCAGTTGAACGGGGAAGGAAGGGATATTGTAGAATGAGATGAGATGGGAAAGGATGAGATGGGAAAAGACGAGTGAGATTAGATTAAATGTGATAGAACGGGGTGTGACGGAACGAGACCAGACAAAGTGGGATGAGTTGGAATGGGAAATGATGTAATGAGACAACTCAGATGAGATGGGATTGAATCGGACGGTATGGGATAAGATGGAATTGGCTAAAATGGGATGGGACGGGAGGAGATAGAATGAGATAAGATGGCACGAGGCGACAAAGGATTGGATTGGATGGACTATGACGGGGTGGTAAAGGATGAGATGAGACAATTTAGATGAGATGGGATTAAATGGGATGGGATGAGATCAGGTGGGATAAGATGACATAGGATGGGAAGAGATGGAATGGGATGCGGTAGGATGGGATGGGAAGGGATAGGATAGAATGAGATGACATGAGATTGGAAAGGCTGAGATAGGATGAGACAATTGAGATGAGATTCAATGTGATAGAACGGGATGTGATGGAACGAAGCAGGAAGGGGTGGGATAAGGTGAGATGGGAAAGGATGCAACGAGACAATTGAGATGATATGGGTTTGAATCGGATGGGATGGGATGAAATGGGATCGGTGAAAATGGGATGGGATGGGAAATAATAAGATAAGATGGGACAAGGCGGTACAGGATCGGATGGGATGGACTGTGACGAGATGTTTAAGGATGAGATGAGACAATTGAGATGGGATTGAATGTGATGGGATGAGATCAGATGGGATTAGATGACACAGGATGGGATAAGATGGAATCAGATGCGTTGGGATGGGATAGGATAGGATAGAATGAGTTGAGATTGGAAAGGATAAAATAGGATGAGACAATTGAGATGAGATCAAATGTTATAGAACGGGATGTGATGGGACGAGACAGGGCGGGAGCAAAGAGGTGAGATGGGGAAGGATGTAATGAGACCATTGAGATGAGATGGGTTTCATTCGGATGGGATGGAATAAAATAGGATTGGATAAAATGGGATTGGATAAAATGGGATTGGATAAAATGGGATGGGATGGTATAGAATGGAATAATATGGGACAGGGCGGTACAGGATCGGATGTGATGGACTGTGACGTGATGTTTAAGGATAAGATGAGACAATTGAGATAAGGTAGGATTTGATGGGATGCGAAGAGATAGGGTGGGATTGAATAAAAGAGGATGGGATGGAATGGGACAGGATAGGATGGGATGCGGTTATACGGGATGGGAGGGGATATGATAGAATGAGATGAGATAGAGAAAGATGAAATGGTATAAAACTATTGAGATGAGATTGAATGCGTTAGGATGGTATGTGATGGGACAAGACGGGACGAGGTGAGATGAGGTGAGAAGGGAAAGGATGTGATAAGACAATTGGGATGGGATGGGACAGGATGTGATGAGACGGTTGAGATGGGATGGG
>WSXT02053534.1:0-12885 GCA_011762715.2 Neuroterus valhalla
AAGCATTTGGCTAAGGGCCATGTTAAACATGGGTCACGTGACCTAAATTATCGATTTTTTTGCATCAACTCACGTCCGCACCGAAATAGATATCAAGTTGATTTCTTGGATGAAGCCTTAGAAAACAACGAACTACGTTTGTATACAACATTCGATTCGAAATTTTAGGCAAAAATTATCAAAAAAAAATTTTTTTCAAAATTTTGAGCCAAAGAGTGTATACAAACGTAGTGTATTGTTTTCTAAGGCTTTTCTCAATATATCAACTCAATGTCAATTTCGGTGTAGACGTGAGTTGTTGCAAAAAAAAAGATGTCGGTAAGGCAGGAATCGGGTACGTTTAACATGGCCCTAATGGTATAATAATAATCTTAAGGGAAGGCAGGGAGGAGCTACGATAAAGATATAAGGGTGTTGTGCAAGGTCCTGAAAGGCAGTTGGCGTGGAGGGGTAAATACGGAATGCGAATAATACGGTAAATGAATAAATTTATAGTAAAGAGGTAGTGGGAAAGGTCAGTGGAAAATACATTTGGTAGTGGGAGGGGCAGGGAGGGGTGAATGGGTACATTCCAGGGTAGAGGTAAGATGAGAAATCGAAGGGAGAGGGGGTCAAAGGGATGACGAGTTGAATGGTAAGGGGTGATCAGGACGAGTAAGGCATTGAAATAGAGAGGGGAAGTGTTTTAGGGGTATGGATGCCAAGGGAGGTGGCTAGGTGGCTGAACAGTTGGATATCGTGTATGGGGAATCGGAAAGAGAGGGTGGCATGGTGATGAGTGAAGAGCATGTTATGACTTATATTGCTATTCTTTGATATCATTGAAATCACTAGGGTAGATACATAACCTCCCTGGTCTACGAGAAAAATATAAAATGGTAGAAAAGAGTGTAAATTCTGCTGGAAGTGATTTACTAGATGACACGATGCGCGGGAAATTTATAGTTGGGGAAAAAAAAAAATAGTTTTCCAGTCTAAAGCGGGATGAAGAGCTATATTCTTGGAAGCTGGGTAATTGAACTGTCCACGGTGGAGATAAAAGTTCTTGCAACGGCTGGAAGATGAGACTCGGCAATTGAGGTATTATGAAATTGCTCGCCATATTGCAATAGGTATCGCCGATGAGAAAATCCAGTGCAAAAACTTGAGGGCCGAAAGACAGGCCGCTGTCGGTAATGAAATCCACCATATGGCTTCCCTTTACTACCTCCAGAAAGCATTTACATTTTAATTCAAATTGCCTTCCTACCATCCGATATATTCTAGACGTAATTTCAAAAAATAAAATAAAGTCTTCCCTTGTTTCAAATTTCTTCGCGTTGGTTCTAGTCTTCAATTTTACTCAAATTTTCATAAAATAAGGGATAACACAATATCAATTGAGTTATTGTTTCAAAACAACTGATATATACACACAGTCTCCAGCTTCTCTATTTGAATATTCACAATTTCGGAATATCAAAATTATTCTTGCAACCGAATATGCTATGGTGATAATTAATAGTCCACTGAATTATGCACATCAAATTTCTACGATGTGAAATACATGAGAGTGAATAATACAGGATGTAATTTGATCAGTTGTGAAATCTAGTAAGAATCACCAAATAATAATTGAATGATATAATTGGAAATACAGGTACCTTTATTCCTTTATTATCGTCTTTCAACATTACCATATTTAGAGATATTGTTGTCAATTTTTAACATTATTCAAATTTCACATGAATGTTAACAAGTCATAGCGGTACGACTCCCATGTGTTTTTTACCATATATTTGCTGCGCCAACAGAGTCATCTTTAGTAGGACTCCAGAAAACATTCCTTGCCCGCGAAAATTTGAAACAGTTCTTTGAATTGTTCTCCTTCTCTCACAATATAATTCAATTATTTTTATTAAATTTATGAAGATTTGTCAATAAAAGTGCGAAAAACAAATCTTCATACGTTTAATATGAATAATTGAATAATTCAGTTGAAGGAGGAAAACATTTCAAAGAATTGTTACAAATTTTCACATCTTTGACATGAAAAGCAATGTCGGAAAAAGAGAAGGTTTAGTAATAATGATAATTTAGAATACTGTTTGATAATATCTAATTTTATTGAAAAAATGATTAATAATCTAACGAATGTGGCAATAGTCCAAACTTTGAACTCAAACAATTCGAAATAAAATAAAAAATTTTGAGAATTTATGCAATAATTTTAGAGTAGCGATTCAGCGGAAGATTTTGGATTGCCGATCATTTCCCGTTTCTCCACGGTCAAGTTTTTCCATTTTCCCGGTCAACTAGAAGTAACATATTTACATTTTTAGTAAAACATCCTTTGATATAACAGATCCAACATTGCAAAATAAATCAGTTTTGGAGAGAATACTCTAATTTTCAAAAAAAAAAAATAAAATTATTTTTTTTTTACAAAAATATAAACAGTTAAACTGACAATCAATAAAAACTAATTGACGATGACAAAAAAAACCATATTTTCAACAGAATTGTTCACCTTTTTACCAATGCGAGTAATTTTCAAATAACATTATGAATCTTCAACTAGAACAGTCAAATTTTAGACCAAAAAGATGAATTTTCAACTAAAAAGATAAATATTTAACTCAAGCACTTCAATTTTCAAGTATAATGGTGAATATTTAGACAAGATCAATTGATTTTTAAATAGAAAGAATAATTTCCCAAGAACAAATACAATGTTTCAAAAAAATAGTGGAACTTCGCACTCAAAAAATATTTATTTTTAACCAAAAATGGAACAGTAACATTTTTAGTTCAAAAAACCAATTTCGAACCTAACATAAGAATTTCGTAATGCAACAAAGATGAAGAACCAAATGAAATTGTAAATTTTTGACTCAAGTAGTTGAATTTTAAACCAGAAAGATGAATTTTCAACTGAAATAATGAACAATCAACTAGAATAGTTTCATTTTTGACAAACCATCAATTTTCGACCAAAAATCCAAATTTTCATGGTTGAAATTTGAACAATGAAAATGAAAATTTCCAAACAAAAATGGAATAGTGAGATTTTCTACTTAAAAAATTAATTTCAAACCAAACATAAAGGTTTTCAATTAGATGAATGTTAGACTAAAATGAAAAATGTTTAACTGTATAACTTGTTGTTAAACGTGGAGGAGAATTTTTTAGGAAGAATATTAACTTCCGAAGGAAAAGATAATTTTTTCAAAAATTTAAATTTTTCCACAAAATATGTAAGGTTTCAACGATTCACTTGAATTATCAAAAAGACACATTTTCACCGTATTGCAAATTACGAACTAGGAAAGATCAATTTTCCACTAAAAATGAACCAGATGAACTTTCAGTTGATGAAATTGGTTTAATTTTCAAATTCAAAAATCAGTGTTCAACTAAATACTTGAATTTTCACCAAAAAATGATTAAATAATTTTTAACAAAGTAGTAAGGATTTCAACCAGAGGTGGAATTGTAATCGAAATAATGCAACAGTCACAAGAAAATTTGATTTTCAACGAACAACTTTAAATTTAAAACAAGTTGATGATTTTTGAACTGAAAAAAAGATGAATTCGCAATGAGCAATGTAAACAAGTTTTTTATCATAATCCAGAAATATTTCTTCTTCAGAATACTACTTCTACTCTGAAGACTGCCTGAAGTACTTTCTTTATTAAAAATTAGGAAGAGGGGACTTTAAAATCGTGACGAATTTCGAATTGGAGGAAAGTTTTTTTTAAATTCCTCTCTTTTGAATACGAATTATAATTAGTTTCGAAAGTTGCGATTCCACGTGAAGAATTCCCTGTTCCTTCTTTATTTCTTCACTGAAACACCCTGCCCTAAAATAAAAACTACAATTAATTTCTGAAATTCCCTGTCCCAAGTCAGATAAATGAGGAAAAGCAAATAAAACGTGATGAATACATTTTTTTTAATTAAGATAATAATCCTCTCTATATGTTTGGGTTACCATTCATTCGATTATAAAATTCAAGTCAGTTCAAAAAATCCCACAGAGTAAAAAAATTTTCATATAGCGGAAAAAAATAAACATTCTTCCTCTCATGATGTATAGATGTATTTAAATATTTTGAGAATTAGATTGAAGGAACGTTACATTCTTTTATGAAATTATTATATACTCACGCGTAAATTTTCTCAATTTTTGTTCAACTCTGAACCACGAGAGCACTATTTTGATACATAAAATTATCTTTGCAACGGCAAAAACAACAACAAGCAATCACAAGCAACGTGAACAAACTTTGAGGATAAGAACTAAACTTTACATGATGTCACAGAGCTCTCAGTTCATGGAGTCCAACTGAAGATGGCTTTGTTGGCGCAGTAAATATCTAGTCAAAAAAAATACATAGGAGTCGTACCACTTTGTAACAAGTTGACTCTGGCCCATTCCTAGAAATGGTTTTATGCTCCTATATACTTTTTCAGAATACATAATTTTTTCCTGAATTGTCTAGTGACCTGTGAACGAGGTAACAAAGATCTTAACTCTCCTCGAGTTCTCTCTCGGGATAAAAGAAATCTGCTAGGTTTGCAAAGTTAATTATCATTCTGAAAAGTCGTTTATCCTTTTTCCTCGCATTCATGCAGAAGTTTGCAAATACTGAGACTCGTTAAGATTCAAGAGCTGATTGGCAGATTTTATTAGTCGGGTGAAGGGGTGAATGAAGAAGGATATAAGACTCTTATTACCTCTTAGCGACCTAATAAGATGTAATTTAGTAAAAAAATAGAATAGTGTAAATAAGCTTTATTATTGTAATCATGTTTGACATAAATTTTGTTACTTGGATATTATTATTGAATAAAACCGGAAAGTAATCGATCATTTCATGGCCTTAGGAATGAAAGATCACTCTTGAAAGTATTACCAGTGTTGCAAAAGTAATAAGTATAACTCACAGGTAAAAACAGCGTCACGTTAAGATCCCATTAACTGAGATTTAATCAGAGCACGTAGTTGTGCAGTGACCAGGAAATTTAACAGCCAATCTACACCAGTGAATCAAAAGCTTCAAAATAAATTGTCTACTAACACAGGTTTTTATTATACATTTTTTGATGGGAAAAATTTGATCCAGTTGTAGAAAAACTCGAGCACTCCAATCAGAAGAATCATAGAAAAAACTTCAAAAGTGAAAAATTCGCGAACTTTTAGAATTAAAGTTGCAGCCTAAAATTGGTTCAGGTTCAGGCTTGTTGTTTAGATTAGGTTCAGGACATCATTAGGAAATTTAAATTAGTATTTTGGGAATGAAGAATGTTTTAATATTGCGATTTCCTCAAAATTTCTCAACAATCATGAATTACTGAAACTGCACTTTAGAAGATCATGAAACATAAAACTTATGAGAGTCAATTTGTTTTAATTTTATGTAAAAAATGTCATTAGGGAAAAACATTATTTATCATAGGCAGGACCTGTTTATTTTCATTACTGCCTTTAAATACTTGTTCCTTACAGTTGATCTAATCTAACAAATTTCAGTTATCCGATTATATTTTTAAAAATTATATTCAGTCTACCATTCTCAATCTTGTGGAAAAAAACACTTGATCAACAATCCGAAGGAATTCTGAAATTGGTAGAATTATATTTGGAGAAATTTGTTTTTATTTGAAAATGTATACCCTGGATTTCTAATTTTGAGATACTTCAGAAAATTTTGTTTACTGCTAAAAATTATAGGATACTCAGCAAGACTTCGGGACATTTTACTAACTTTAGACAACTTTGAAGACTTTGAATAATTACATTTTTTAGGTTTAAAAATTTTAAGATTTCAGCTTACCCGAGGAGACTTTAGTTTTTTAACTTGACTTGAGGGTAATCGAAGGAGTTCATGAGGTTTCAGGATATTTTAGGGTCCTCTCATGAAATCAGTAATTCTGCAGGATCACGGCTCTTCTGAATTTCATCATTTTATTTGCAATTTCCATTGGAATTCCTCTAATTCGTCATTGAAAACAACGATCAGTCGAGGGAAGCGAGAAACTATAGTTATTGTATGTATGTATTGTATTAAAGAGGCATTGAATAAACGAACTCTGATTTTTTGTGGCGACACCAATGCACTGTCACAGCAGACAATATTTCTGCACTGGAGATGACAGATAAATTTCGATTTCACACCGGGAATTTCACGATTATGCGCAACCACGGCATTAATGAAACATTCGCGGGTCATACATGGAATTTTGTTACTCCCGACTGTAAGTTAATAAATAAATGTTTCGCGATTGATAACGCAGAAAACCGTAATTTGGGGCCAAAGTTCAACAACACCATCCGAAAATGATGGAGGCTTGACATCTAGAGCGTCAGACATTCACTGTAGCGCTATCAATGACATGTTACCGACTAAACATTTATATCACACGCATACTAATACGATACCGCATGATACATGATGATACATGCAATTATTGCCGGTAAAGTAGTACTCGCAAATGATAAATAGTAAAGACAATAAAAAATCGAATCATTTCTGCATAAACAAATAGTGGAATTGTTTTTCCAGATTATTGTTAACAATTTTTCATACTCAAGAACAAGAAGAACAAATTTATAGTTTCTAGTAAATAGATACTTCCGGTAATTTCAAAATTTTCCAAGTTCGGAATTTAGAACTTTAGAAAACATATGAATTCGTTTAACCATTTGATCTTTCTCAAGTTTTCAAAGCCTAAAACTATTACCAACTGATCAATTTATGAATAAATAAATTCAGTACTCCATAAATTTTTTCATTATTCAATGTAAATAAACATGCAATTTGGTTAATTTTAGGATTTCTTTGCACATTTTTGGAAAAATATTTCTGAAAATAGTTGATTTGTAAATAAAGAAGCTCTCGCAATAAATAAATAGGGTAAATAATTTGTTTCTCGATGAATAAATATGGAAATTGTATTTTCACATGATTTTTAGTTTTGCAGACTTCATGAAAAATTTGCATAATCTGTTTTCATCCGATTAGCAAAAACTGATTTGCAACTCATCAATTTATAAATAAGCAAATTCAACCCTTTTTCAATTTATTTATATTGAAGATTGAAAAAATGCATAAAGTATTGACTTTGTTTTTTTGTAAATAGATATATGTTGCTAATTTGTTTTTCCTAACTAGATCAAAATCAAGTGCATAAGCGAATTTACAAATTTATAAAATATGAAAATTTTGATCTGGATTTCCATTTGCAATAAAATATAAAGTTCTTTTCAGTCATAAACTATGCACAATTGTGAACAATCTTCTGGAAAAACAATTTCATTACTTTTTTATTGAGGAACAATTCAATTTCCTGTCTTCACTAGTTATTTATTGCGAGAGCTACTTTATTTATAAATAAGCTATTTTCAGAAATATTGTTTCAAAAATTATAAATAGATGTGCAGAGAAATTCTAAACTTGACCAAATCGCATGTTTATTTATATTGAACATTAAAAAAATTCATAAAGTACTGAATATATTTATTTATAAGTTGATAAGTTGTAAATAGTTTTAGTTTTTGCAAACTTGAGGAAGCAAAATTGTAAACAATCATCTTGAAAAACAATTTTAATATTTGTTTATGCAGAAATAATTCAATTCTTATTGTCTTCACTATTTATTCATCGCGAGCACTACTTTACCGTCAATAGTTGCGAGTATCATCGTGTATCATGCGGTATCCCGTGAGTACGCCAGTCATACAAATTTCTGGTCGGAAGCATGCCATTGATGGCGCTGCAGTCAATTTCTGACGCTCAAGATGTCAAACCTTCATCAATTTCGGATGGTGTTGTTGTACTTTGGCCCAAAATTACGGCTCTGTGCGTTATCAATCGCGCAATTCTTCCTCATTGACTTATAGTTGGGTGTTATAGGATTCCATGTATGACCCGAAAATGTTTCATAAATATCGTGGTTGTGCATAATCATAAGATTCCCAGCGTCAAATTTTTATTTTTATTTTCATCTCCCGCGCAGACATATTTTCTGCTGTGAAAGTTACATTGGCGTAACCATAGAGGAAACACGAACATTCCAGAGTCGGTTCATGCAACGCCCTTAAATTTCGGAAAAACCTTGGTAAGGTGATCGGATGTGACTGAACTAACTCTCCCTCACTTTAGTTGAATAATTATAATCATTTGATGACTGATTATTGTTGTCAACAACCAATTGAAGAAATTCAATAAAAATCGCGAGTTAAATTATGAATTTCCGAAAAGCCGTGATTCTATAGTATTAACAAGGAATCAACTAACGTCATAAGATTCCAAATGTTTTCTGAAGACTACAAGGTGAAATAATGAATTGCGACTTCAGATGACTTTGGTAACTTCAAATTATATTAGGATCTTCAAAGTGATTTTAATTAAGTTCAAGGTGCTTCATATCACTTCAGAATACTTCAAGGACTTTGGATTGTTTCCGGATATTTTGAAAAAATTAACTGACTTCAGGAGACTTCAAGGGGCTTTCATAGACTTGAGGATACTTCAGTGGCACTTATCTGACTTCACGTCACTTCAGTAACGTTATAGTACAGTCAATCTGTAAAGTTTTGTGGAAAAAAATACCACAAAACATTTTTTTTCGGGAATCGCTAAGTTTTTGAGAAAACTCAGAAAGTTTTTGGATATGATTTCCCTATCTCGGAGAGGTTGATTTTTGGGAAATTCGCAGGCACAAAAAAAGATGATGGCAATGTTTTCTACAACTTTTCTTATCAAATCAACATGCTGCGATGAGAAGTGCAGTTAATGGATGGCGCTAAAGTAACAAAAAGAGCGTTTCCTCGCTTTCTGTCACAGAGAAAAAATTTTTAACAGAATTCTGTCAATGAAAAAGTTGTTTATCTCAAAAAAACCTACAAAATTTTACGGAAATTTTCCTTCTTCAACTTACCGTTCACGAGTTATAGCGTGACAAACCAGTCACCGTAGATTTCCCATTGTTTCCGACGAGGGCGACGTTATTGTGGGTACATAAAAAATTATTACTTCAGACTGAATAAATAATTTTTTTGAAAGTAGGACTTTCAAATTGTTCCTAATTATGATAAATTGTTATTATGTATACTGGATACCTTTTGAAAGACTAATCGGATTGGATTGCACTTTAGCAAACATTTTAAGGGACCAAAAATACAGGTTAAGATTGTTATTCAGCTATTTTGGATGAAAAATGAAAGAGTGGGAGTATTCTGAACATTTTCTCGGAATTTTTTTCCAAGACTAAAAAATTGTAAGTAAAGTTCCTTGTAGCACGTAAAAAGTGAAACAATTTATCTCAATTATTTTTTTCGATAAAAACAGAATTGTCAGAGTTATGGTATTTTCAAACTTCAAAAATATAGAGGAAAATGAGAATTTTTAAGACAAATAACGCAAGATTGAAAAGAAAGTCAAAGAGGAAAAATATTTCTTTTTGGGAGCCCTACAAGATTTTAATAACAACTTTTTGGATTTTCTCAAAAAATCGAAATTCCCCACTTTGAGCGCACAAAAAATACTTAAATCTAATTTGTGAACTCCATATCTTTCTAAAGGATGATCAGATTCGATCGGAATTCGGCACTCATTTTGAGCGACCAAAAAGACAATTCAAGTTCGTTAACCAGCTATTTCAGATGAAGAATCGAAGAGGGGGAGCATTTTGAAAGTTTTTTTTACTTTTATTTCCAACACTTCTATTTCTTGTAGTAGGTAGAAATTGGAACAATTTATCTTTCTTGATTTTTTTTTTATAAAAACTAAATCGTCAGAGTTATGATATTTCCAAAATTCAAAAATATAAAAGAAAATGAGAATTTTTAGCCAAATAAAGCAAGATTAAAAAGAAAGACAGAGAGAAAAAATTTCTCTTCTCGGGAGCCCTACAAGATCGTGAAAACAACTTTTTGGATTTTCTCAAAAACTCGGTACCTTTCGAAAGAATGATCATATTTGATCGTGTTTTGGTACCCATTTTGAGGGACCAGAATCACAAGTCAAGTTCGTTAACCAGCTATTTTGGATCAAAAATTAAAAAAGAGGGAGCATTTTGAAAAATTTTTTGGGCTTTTTTTTCCAAGATTTAAAAATTGTAAGTGTGGTTTCTTGCAATAGGTAAAAAGTGAAACAATTTATCCTCGTGATTTTATTAGATAAAAACAAAATTGTCAGAGTTGTGGCATTTCCAAAATTCGAAAATATAAATGAAATTAACCATTTTTAGCCAAACAACGAAAGATATGAAAAAAAGTTTGAAGAAAAAAAAATTTTCTTTTTGGGAGCCCTCTAGGATAATCTTTACAACTTCTCGAGTTTTCTCGAAAAATCGAAAATTCGAATTTTTGTCGCACGAAGAATAATGAAAAATAGAGAGATTCATTTTTTGGTCAAACTATGCAAGGTACGGGAAAATAAAAATGAACCAACTTTGTGCACCAAAAAAAGATCTACAAATTTGATAAAATGAAATTTTTCGTAAGACAAGTAGTAGGTGCTTCAATTATAAAAAAATAAAATAAAATGAATTCATTTCAATCAGGAAAAATAACTCTAAAAATGGAATAATTAAATTTTTGAAAAAAATGACTGAAGCTAATACAGAAGATTGATAGAGAAAAGTTATTCCCCCGAAAAATATCTACAAATTTGTTAAAATTTTTAACATTGGACGTGTAGTGTTTCTCTCAACCATGAAAAATAAACATTAAAAATAGGAAAATTTAATTTCTAGAAAAACTACACATGTGAAAAAAATTAGGCCACAAAACTTCTCTATCGCTTTGGACAAACTTTGATTGGGTGCAAAGCACGAGACACGCGATGAGAATGTATACGTTGGAGCCGGAGAACCTTCAACAAAAGAGAATTCACCCTCATCAAATTAGAGTAGTCGACGTTTCGCTTTTGAGTTTCACAAGCTCTATATTATACAACTGTAGGGAGGTACAAAGGCCGAGCGCGTAGTGCGAGGTAAATTCAAAACCGAGCGCGGAGAGCGAGGTGAGATTTCCATTGAGCGCGAAACGCGAGATCCAAAAGACGCGCGTCCCAGGCGCGCTCAAACTTGCAAGCGATGCGAGCCGCGCACAAAGCGCGCTCTGAGAATGTGCCCGCGCAGCGGGCAGATTTTTTTTGTTGAATCTGATACATTATTCAACAATTAAATGAACTTATGCGAGTCAGAATAGAGAATTTGCAGAAACAAGAAGTACAAAAAGTATATAGTGAAAAGCTAGTTAAATATTCAGGGCATCACAAAGATGATAGGAAGACAGAATTGGTGAAAAAATATGTAGAGGGCGCTTGGATAATACTGCGGAATGGAATCTTTGAGATCCGAAAGACGCGTACCCTAGGTGCGCCGAAACTTGCGAGCGAAGCGCGCGACCAGAATGTGCCCGCCCAGCGGGCAGATTTTTTTTCCAAAATCATGCTGACTTCAGTATTGAACGTGATTTATGAAGGTTTTTTAATTTTATATGAAACGAGCTATACAAAAATGTGTTAATAATTGTTGTTGAGTGTGTAACGTGGAAAATACGCTTTTTGGTACTTTAGTGCCACCTATCAATTGCGATTTTCATCGCAGCATGTCGACCTAAGATTAAAAGTTGTAGGAAACATTGCCCTTAACATTTTTTGTCGAAACAAATTTTCCCAAAAACCTACCATTTCTGAGAAACATCAATTCCAAAAACTTTCTGAGTGATCCAGTGATACTTAAGTGACTTCTGATTATTGCATGATATTTAGAGTAATTAGGTGACTTTAGGTACTTCAAAAGACTTCAGTGATTTGAGATGACTTCAGTGACTTTAGACATTTAATTGAAATCAAGTATCTTTAGGAAATCGCAAGACACTTGAGGGGACTTTAATAATATCTTAATGACATGAGAATAATTGCAGAATATTTGAAGTACTTAGGTGACTTGAAGGTACTTAAGGATACTTTGGTGTCTTGAGATAACTCCAGTAACTTTAGACGATTGCAGGATATTTAAGCGAAATCAACTGACTTCTAGAGATTCATATATATTTTAAAAGAACTACTGTCTGATTCAAAGTTCAAAAGGTAATGATCAGTGAGAAGAGTATAGATTAGTGATTGAGTAAAACAATTTAGGAGAGTCATTTTCAATCCGTGAGTGGTTGAAAGATCCGGTGGAGCTATAGGTATATTTGATAGGTGGAAAGGAGTCTTGACGACAGGCTCATTTCTCAGGCTCCGTATCTCCTGGTCGATCTGATTGCACTCGTCTAATGTCTCCTTGCCTAGAAACGACGGACCATTACTCATTCTTCGATTGCCACTAGACTTTTGCACATGCGAAGATTAAATAAATCATTTGCAGTTTAAACTAGGTCTTTTCGGTTAATGACGCGTGTCAATAACTATCGACTGCTGAACCTAACAGCAAGAGCTGAGGTCTATTTCTTTGATCGATCCTGACTGACAATAATCGATGTTCGCTGGCAGGGGTAACGAAGGCGCAGCTGATTAGCAATTCCGAACACGTTATAATGCCCCTGATATTTCGATCACGACTTAAAGTCTAGGACAATCATTCAACCAAAAAGGCTCAGGAAAGGTACAGGAAAGTGTTTTTTGTAGAATATTTACCACGTAAACTGTTCTATTGAAAATTTTTATTTCTGGTGATTACACTTGGAAGTTTTATTTCTAATTTCAAGTTTCTCTTTATTGGAAGTAAATTAATTTGTTTAACCCTCCGTTTGTCACATGGGTCCAGCCAGACCTTTTGCGATTCAGCTTGTTTTTTTAAAATCTCCTGATTGAGCTAGTGACCTGAAACTCCCTGACTTTTCCTAAGATTTCATTTGCTCTCATTAAAAATGAAATTGGAAGG
>WSXT02053545.1:0-12884 GCA_011762715.2 Neuroterus valhalla
TTGCAATACTTAGATTGCAAAAAAACAACTGAAAAGGCGAGGCACTGCTCACAGCTGCTTTGCAATCAGTAATTTCAAATCAAATATTAAAAATTAGACAGAAAAACTAAACATTGAACGTTACATTTTCAATTGTTCTATTCGAACAAATTTGATTTCTCCATTCTCATCGCGACGAACCTTGCCTCTCCACTAAACAACATATTTTAGAAGTCTGAGGTCGAGTTGCGGAATGATCAAGGGAAGGCAGCCGTAGGTGCCTTTCCTCTCCATGCTACATATCTTCCGCAACTCGACATCAGCTCTCGACCAGACTAAGCCCTGTAAGGGTCATTAGCACTAATAGGCAGATAGAAGAATAACAAAATTTGCAGTTTTGCACTTTGAGTTTTGGAGAAAAATATATTCATGATCTACGGCTTTTTACGAATATTTAAAATTTGAGACTCTTTAATATTTAATGTGTAAAATATGAAATGTTGCCACTTTCAAGGTTTTTCTTTAAAAGGTTCAATTTCCGAACCTGAAAATTGAAAATTTTCCAATCTTGACAGTGGTCGATTTTTTCATAAAATGTTGAATTTTCAAAAAAAATGCTTTAATTGTACTCGATTGTTCAATTTCCGAGGCAAAAAGACGACTTGTCGAAGAAACTATATAATTTTTAAGAAGGAATAAATCAACATTTAACAGAATAATTGAATTTTCTTAAAAATATTTTAAATTTGACTGAATTGCTAAATTTTTTAAACAAAAAGACGATTTCCCAAAAAAACAATCGATTTTTCATAAAAAAAGGATATAGCTTCTAGATAAAAATGTAATATTTCCAACTAAAAATATCAAATTTCCAGCGGGAGATATGGATGTCCTACGAAACAGTGGAATTTTTAATTCGAAAATGTTGATTTCTTACTCTATTGGATAATTTTCATCCAAACTGTTGAATTCTCGATCAAAAACAAAATTTTTTCTAAAAAACCGTTGCAATTTAAGCCCATCCATCCATCCATTGTTTTTTTGAAAAGAACCTTTTTTTTTGAAGATGCATATATTCGGGTTCAAAATCCAGCGATTTGTAAAAAGTCATTAGTTTTTTATATAAAATTCAGTAATTTGGTTGAAAATCAGTCAAGAAAGTTGAGGATCAACATCTTCGAATAAAACAGTCCATCGTTTTGTCGGGCTTTCTTTTTTTATGGTAGAAGTTCAATTTTTGTTCCAGAAGTTGAGAATTGAAAATTTTTGTAGAAAAGTCATGTTCGTTTCATTTTGCCTTATGTTGCTAATTAGGTCAAATTTTGAAAATTATGTTGGAAATTCAATAATTTCGTGAGGAAATCATCTATTTTTTCGGAAAGACTTTTCCTCCTTGAAAATGCATATATTCGGGTTCAAAATTCAACAGTTTAACGGAAATAATTAGTTTCCGATCGAGAATTTAGTGATTTGGTTGGAAACTTCCCTCTTCGTTGGAAATAATCATTTAAGAGTTGAAAATACCACTGCATTTCATATTTTACACATTAAATATTGAAGAGTCTTGGATTTTAAATATTCGTAAAAAGCCGTAGATCATGAATATCTTTTTTCCAAAACTCTAAATTCAAAACTGCAAATTTCGTTATTTTTCTATCTGCCTATTTGTGCTTATGATCCTTACTGGGCTTAGGCTGGTCGAGAGCTGATGTCGAGTTGCGGAATATGTGTAGCATGGAGGGGGAAGGCAACGACGACTGCTTCCCCTTGACCATTCCAAAACTCGACCGGAAATTTCCATGACGAGGGCGTGCTTCAGCAATTCTCAATGGATATTTTCGCCTACCCTTTCTATTTTATTGATATTTGATATTCGTCCTTCTAGTTATTTTATTATCATATTATAGGTTTTGAAAAATATACTTAATTTTCACCATTTATAATTTTATCATTATGTATCACGGAATTGGTTACGGCAGTGCGCTTGCCGTCGGACCGCTTGCAGCTGGATGACGCTTCAGAATCCAGTTTACAAAGAAACTGATTAATTTTACAAATATTCCGCCTCTAAGAGATGTGGATGGCCTGATCAACTATCGATATCTCTGCAAATGTTTTTCGGGTAAAAATAACAAATTACACGAAATACACATGCTTAGCGCATGCTATTCAATGATCGTAATTCCTAGATAATAGAAATCAACCATGTATATAATAATAGTGAAGATTTCCTGTTTAATAATACGATTAATCGGAAATACTTATACTATCCGCACAGCTACTTTAAATACAAATACTCGGAACATTCTTACAGAATTAACACAGATTTCAGTTCAAAATTCCTGAAGCTATGTGTCCTGAACTAAAATGTAGTCGATCCGGTAGAGTTTGCCTATAGTTTTACGATTTCATCAAGTTTTACATTTATACTCAAAGTAGTTTGAATTTAGTAGTGTTTTGGAAACCTCTATGTTCACTGGAAATTCTCTCACACTGATGACTCGTTTGTTTTAATGTTTGTCTCACATCATCTTTAGACCCTAATGGAGGTTCGTATAGACTTGTTTTTTACGAATATTGCATTGTTGCTTGTGTTTGTTGAAATTAAAAACCGAATAATTCTCGCGCCTGAATATCGGCACCGCTCTGCATGCTGAATAGCGGTCATTGGCGTGCACCGCCATGCTGGCCTTGAGTATCCTCGTCAAATACAACGAATAACGTCAATGTCGACCCTGAACCGTTGGTAATGAAAGTTTTATAACTGGGCGTATTAGAATAATCCGTACTATTAGGAATTTCAAGATATATTTTCGGTGCTAGCACTGCGATGGGTAAAATGAATTCGCGCCAGCGCTCCCAGGTCTGGGGATTTATCTCCAGATATGAATAGACTTCAAATGTCTGGGATTTATGAAATTCTGAAAAACTTCTAGATATTTGTTATCCAAATCATAAGACTTTTCTCTTGACTGATTTTTTTTCTATTTGGTTAGCGAATTAATGTTCTTTGTTTCTAATTCAATAAATGAAACATAAGAATGGAGTGGTTTACCACGAAAATATGCGTATACATATTTCTGAATGAAATTGATGTAGCACATTTGAAATCAGTATAAAATCCTCCAAATAGAAAGTCAAGATTTATTACGTTTACAATGAAATATTCGAAAGTTCAACAAAAGAGAAAAATTATCCATGACCAAAAGAGATAATATTCAACAAGAGTTGAGTTTTTAGGCTGAAACGACAAATGTTTCAGAAAAAAGAGAACCATTGAAAAGAAACACATGAATTATTAATGAATTAAATGTTTGTTGATATTTGGAGTCAAAGAAGCTAATTTTTGTGAAGACCTTTTGATTTTATTCCATTTTGTATCAAATAGTTACAGTTTTCACGGAAAATATTGAAGTTGATATTCCATCCGACGCGAAGAAACATCCGAAATATAAAATGAAAATCCGTTCATTCAGACTATAGAGCGATGAATCGTCTGAGAAAATGTAATTGTAGTTATTTTAAACAAAAAAATGTTTTCATATTGAATCAAGCACAGTTGAATTCTATTACAAAAGGAATAATTTGAACCTAATAATTGAGTCCTTTACCAATAAGAATGATTTTTAACCAAACTTTTGAATTTAGAAAAACTTTTTTTGAAACTAGTATGGATGATAAATAAATAAATAATAAATAATAATAATGAATATTATCTTCAACCAGATAAGATTATCCAACTGAAAAGAAAACAGATCGCAACCAGATTGCTATGAATTTCCAAGACAAAAAGGCATATTTGATCGAAACCATTTTTTATTTATGACAAAAATAATAGAATCTTTTTGGCTTGGAAATTCATAACAATATGGTTACGATTTGTTCTTGTGTCTTTTTAAGGGGACAAATGGGTTTAGACGCTACAAAAATTCGGATTCTTTTCTATTTCATACATTGTTAGTAAAACTATCGAAGAATATTTTCCCAAAGTTTCAATGAAAAATTTCAATTCGGTCAGGTGTTATAATCGTCTTCATGTCGGTATAACCCCGTACGTGACGGACCGTACGGTACGTAAAGTCGGACGGTCATAAAATGCAAGCTCAAAATGGAATTTTTGAAAAAGAAAAAGGATAATTAGATGGTGCTGGAATCGCTGATTAGCCAGTAAGTGATTAAAATAATGTTATTACCGTCTCTGCAATATTTTTTCAAACGCGTTTTTATCAAAACGACTTTTTTGAGATTTGTGTACACTCTAGCTCAAAAAGTTTTGGATCAATCATGCTCATACTCAGCAGATACTTTCTTTATATCATTACCTTCTATTTGAACCTAAATTCGTAGTTCTATTATTTTTTTGAGTATTTTTTGAGCACAAGAAAGTTTATGAAAAAACGTCAAAAAATCAATGTCTCCTGTTAACGCACCCATAAAAAATTGAATTTTAATTCATTCTTTTTGGAATGGGTTTCAAAAAGACAATATATATAACTGCTGAAGACAAGTTTCGAACCTTATTGATTTCGGATAAAAACTGTGGCCTCTAGAGTGTACACGAACACCGAGTTCCAATTGTGACGCTTTATGGGCAGCAGCCGATATCTTCCATGTTTCTCAATAAAAAAATTTTAAAATTTCACAATTTTTTCTCAAATATATGTACGAAATGTCCAAAAAGTATTACAAAATTATATTTATTCCTTCTTTGCCAAAAAAATCACGAAAATCGTTACAAAAATTCCTTCCTAAACCTTTTTCTCCCCTCAAATGGATAATCTTATCTGGTTGCAGATGTAACACCTTGGCAAAAAATCGTCCATTTTAGATTCAAAATAAGTTTTTCTTTTTAAATTCAAACGTCTCGTTGAGAATTATTCTTTTTGGTAAAGGGGTCAATTATTATGTTGAAAATTTTATTTTTCTAATAGAATTAAACTGTGCTTGATTCGAAATTAAAACATTTGTTCGTTTGAACTAACAACAATTATGTTTTTCTTGGACGATTCATCTCGCTATAGTTTCATTAAACGTATTTCTATTTCAAATTCCGGATGTTGCTTCGAATGGAATATCAGCTTTAATATTTTTCGTGGAAACTATAACTATTTAATACAAAAGGGACTAAAATTCCAAAGGTCTTTACGAAAATTACCTTCTTTGACTCCAAAGTTCAACGATTCGGTTATAATGCAACTGTTTTTTTTTATATTCGGCCATTCAGTTAAAAATTGAACTGTTTGCTCTTTGATTATTAGAAATTAATGTTTCTCGTTTGAGTTGTTCTCTTTTTTTCTGGAACATTTGTCGTTTTAGCCTGAAAACTCAACTCTTTTGTTGAGTATTATCTCTTTTGGTAATGGATAATTTCTCTTTTTTGGTTGAACTTTCGAATATATCGTTGTGAACAAAATATATTTTGACTTTCTATTTGAAGGGTTTTGCCGTTGGAAATCACCTTGTTCTTGTTTCAATCATTGAATTAGAAACAGATCTAGAGACAAATCCTCAAACCTGGGAGCGCTAGCGCGCATTCATTTTACCCGTTGCATTTGAAAAGGGTACTCGAGGCCGGCATTGCAGTGCACGTCAAAGACCTCCATTCAGCATGCAAGGCGGTGTCAATTCTCAGGCGCAATAATAACTTCATTTTAAATTACAAAAAAAAAAAAACAACGCAACATTCGTAAAAGAGGAGTCTGTACGGGCCTTCATTAAGGTCGAAAGATGAGGTGGGACAAATATATTCAACAAACGATTAATCAGTGTAAGAGAATTATGGCTTTAGCGGAAGCCTATTCTTGACGAAGCACCTCAATTTCGGAGCATTCCTAATGAAAGATTCAGGTTTGAGAAACCAGAGTTTGAGACACGATTGAAAACTTAAGCCATGTTATATTAGGAAGAATTTCTCATACTAACATCTGGTCTCAAAGGATAGTTGTCTTATTGGATGTTAGTTGTATACTTAGAATTATTAAATTTGGAGGTTTGATAAGAACTTCGGAACATCCTCGAAATATTGTGCATTTAATTCAAGATGGATTCTCGCGAAAAAAATTTCAAAACTCCAAGCACCAATCGTACATGTTGAATGAAAATCGAAAGCTTTTCTCGGCAGCAGAAGGGAAGTCGTGAAATGTGCAATCCACATTTTTGTCACGTGATCGTTTTAGGGGTCCGCATACCCTGTGTGGTGATAAAGGGCAATAAGCCAGATAAAATCAGTGTCTCTGAGCTAATAACTATTTTGCGCGTTCAGCAGTCCGTATGGCCACGGCATACGTTATATCAGAAACGTATATGGCGTGGAAAAGAGAATCGCAAGCCAGTCGGGCTCTTTATCGGCAAGCAGCACGCGTTCCTTTCTCTCTTCTTCGTGCCTAGTTGGAAAACATTTTGAACGGACGTGATAAAATTCTGGTTTCTCTTGTTTTGTTTGCCCTTCCCTATTCTTCCTTTATTTTCTCAAAACTCATTTCTTCATGGAAGTCCCCACCCTTTGAGTTTTTTTCAATATACCCACGATCGTGTTTTCACAAGTCTTATCAGCTTCCGTGCGAGCATGTTTGAGAAATATGCGAAAATAGCCCGAGGGTAGAAAGCTTATTAATTACGTGCATTTAATTAGCAATCTCTCGGTGAAATATTTACCGATAAGAACCTTTACAGATTGAAGTGGAGTATAAAGCTGACGTTTTATGGTTCGTTGATTTTTCTTGTGTTTAAATTTAATATTGTGGTATCGAATATTTCAAAACATATATAAATATATATGCGTACTTTTTTTTTTTGACGTGCGGACAGAGAAGTGAGGGAACAAATAAAAGCAAAAAAGAAACCAACAGCGCATATGCGTGTCAATCTACTTTTATTATCAAACAACCGTACACTTGGAACTAACTACGTAACGAAGTAGCTGCTTTCTACCTTTCCTCTCTATTTTCTAATACCTTAACCTAGAATTTTCCAAAATCATTCCTTCATTCTTTCTTATTCATTTCTCCAGCTCTTACCAATTCCCTCATCTACTTCTCACTTTTCCATTCCATTTCCCAAACCTGCACCACATCCATTTTTCAGCTTTTTTTACCTTCAAATCCTATCATGCGTCCTTTTCATATGTGCTCCCATGCACTTTCTTACCGTCCACTTATTTTGTACTTTCTCTTCTTCTCCTTTCCTTAATCCAACGCTTGCCTGACCCTGTTGCTCAATCCAAATCTTGCTATTTATGTCCATCTTCTCTCTACCTACACCTTTCTTAATGCTTTGACATCCCTTCTTTTTTCATCATTTTATATCTTTTATTATATTAGGACTCGCTAATGATTTTTCACATTTCTTTTCTCTTCCTTTCTTTTTTTTCAATCCATTAGAATTGACTCTAACCTTAACTCCAACCGTGAATAAATCCTTATATTCTCCTTCCAATTCAAATATTATTGTTCCCTCTTTCACCCTCTTCTTTCTTCTCTGTTTTTCACAAGTTTCCTACCTCAATCCCATCCCTTTCTCTCTCTGATCATTCCCTCATATTTGCATGCCCTATCACCTGCTTAAGGGCTTAAGTCATTCCTTCATTCTTCTTCTCTATATCCATATATCCAGGTATCCTACAGTCTACCCGCAACACCCCCTAAGCGACTTCTTATTCCTTTTTCTCCTATTTTTATTTCAATGAAACTGAGCCTAAGCACATCAATTTTCGTAATAATCTTCTTTCATTTTTTATTTGCTCCCGTGGCTTCTTGTAAATCATTCATCTGACTCTTATGCATTCCTTCCTTTTCTGGAATTTCAAGACATGGTTTTGTTAGCTTCCTTTATCTTCAATTCCTGCAATGCATCCTATTCATATGTGCTCTCATGTATTTTCCTACCATCAACTTATTCTGCATCTTCTCTTCTTCATCTTTTCTTAATCCAACGCTTTCCTGACCCTGTTCCTCAACCTAAATCTTGCTTTTCATGGCCATCTTCTCTCTACCTACACCTTTTCTGAATACTTTGACATTTCTTCTTTTTTCACCATTTAATACCTTTCATTATATTAAGACTCCTCAATCACTTCTCATGTCTCTTTTCCCTTTCTGTCCTTTTTTTCAATTCATTTTATTCAACTCTTACCATCACTCCAAACGTGGACAACTCCTAATCCTCTCCTTCCAATTCAACTATTATTGTTCCCTCTTCCTCTCCTCTTCTTTTTTCTCCTCTCTTGACAAGTTTCCCCGCTAAATACCATCCCTTCTTTCTCTTATCATTTCCTGATATTTACATCCCCTATAACCTACTCACAAGCCTAAGTTATACCTTCATCCCTTCATCCTTCTTTTCCATCCATATATCCAGGTGTCCTACAGTCTACCCACATCACCTACTAAGCGACTTCTTATTCCTTCTTCTCCTATTTCTCTTACACTTCAACTTGAGCCCAAAGACAGCAATTCTTATAATCAATCTTCTTTTGTTTTTCTTTTTTCTACTGCAGCTTTTTCCAATCATTCATCTAACTCCTACTCTTTTTCTGGAATATTTAGAAACAGTTCTTTCAGCTTCCTTCACCTTTCATTCCTGTCATGCATCCTTTTCATATGTGCTCTCATGTATTTTATTACCATATACTCATTCTGCACTTTCTCTTCTCCTCTCTTCAATCCAATGCTTTCTTGACCCTGTTCCTCAATCCAAATCTTGCAATTCATGTCCATCTTCTCTCTATCTACACCTTTTCCAAATATTTTGACATTTCTTCTTCTTCCATCATTTTATACCTTTCATTATATTAGGGCTCCTCAATCACTTCTAGTGTTTCTTTTCCCCTCCTGTCTTTTTTTCAATTCATTATATTTAACTCTCACCATTACTCAAAACGTCGATACGTCCTACTTCTCTCCTTTCAATTCAACTTTTACTGTTCCCTCTTTCCCCCACTTCTTTCTTATCCTTTCTCAACATGTTTCCTTACTAAATGCCTTCCCTCTCTCTCCCTTATCATTCCTTTATATATACATGCCCTAGCACCTGCTTAGAAGCTAAAGTCATTCCTTCATCCTTCTTCTCTATCCATATATCCAGGTGTCCTGCAGTCTACCCGCACCACCCACTAAGGGAGTTCTTATTCCTTTTTCTCCTACTTCTCTTACACTTAGGATTGAGCCTAAATACAGAAATTCTCATATTTATTCTCTTTTCATTTTACATATGCTACCCTAACTCTTTTCAATTCATTAATCTTTCTCTTACTCATTCCTTCCTTTTCTGGAATCTTTGGACACAGTCTTGTCAGCTTCCTTTATCTTTCATTCCTGTCATGCATCCTTTTTATATGTGCCTCCATGTTTCATCTTCCAATTCACAAATTCTAGATTTTCTCCTTACCTTTTTCTCTTAATGCACTGCTTTCTAGACCCCGGCTGTCAAAATAAACTATGCCATTCTTTTCTACCCCCCCCCCCATCCTTTCCTAAATACTTTCGTATTCCTTCTATTTTATCATCTTATACTAGATATTATTTTTCCGCACTTTAGCCATCTCCCGTCTTTCTTTCAAATGTCTTTTCCTATCTTTTTTACGAAATCTTATAATTACCTGATTCTTAATCTCTATACGTAAAAGGATCCCTCCTTCTTACTTCCCATTCAGATCATTCTGTTGCAGCTTCTCCCCTAATCTTTCTTCTTCTTCTTTCTACCTTTTTCTCTCACTCCTCTTCATTTCTCTCCTTTTCTTTCTTTTGAATTCATATGCCCTATTTGTGGCTCCAAAGCATAATTCATCTCTCCATCCTTCTTCTCTCACCATATATCTGGGTGTCATGGATCCTGTTCGTAGCGCCCATTCGATACTTTCCTCTTCTTTCTCTTTCACTTCTCATCTACCTCAAACCCTGCCTTAACTTGGCAATTCTTCTAATCTCTCCATCTTTTTCTCAATCATTCTTGTAGCCTCTTTTGATTCCTTCGTCTGTCCCTCATTCAATCCTCCCTCTCCTGAAATCTCTCTCACATTCTAGCGTCACCTTCCTTTACTTCCTATATTTGTGCAGCTCCGTTTTTCCTCTCTACTCAATTCATCTCTTTTCTGACCTCATCCTCTAATTATTTTCGCAATTCTCGTCCATCCTCCCTCTCTATACCTTTTATGGATACTTTTATATTCCTTCCTTTTTTATTATCTCAAATCATTCATTACATCTTCACTCCTTAATCCTTTGATTCTCTTCTCATGTCTTTTTTCCCAGGTGGATAAGTGAATATCCACCTCTGCTCCTGCCCTTTACATTTTTTTATGCTTCTTTCTCCTCACAAACATCCTTTCCTTTCCCTTCCATATCTTTCGTTTGAATTCTCATGCCCTACTTACTGCTTTAGGTACTTCATCCTTTTTTCCTTCTTCTCCCATCAAATATCCAAGAGTCCTCAAATCTACTCCTAGCACTTTCAAAGTGCCTTCTTGTTCCTCGTTTTCACTTCTCATTTACCTTAAGCAAACCTCAACTCGGAAATTCCCATATACACTCTTCCAAACTTCTCTTCTACTCCTGCAGCCCCATATTATTCTCTAACTACTTCTTATCTAAACTTCTTATCTCCTTATTGCTAACTTCTTTCCTAATTCCTGTCATCCATCGTTTCATTCATGCTCCTATGTTTCATGTTTCCATTCACATATGCAGCACATTCTCTTCTCCTCCTCCCAATCCATAGCTCTTCTGATCCTGTTACCCTATACAATACTTTCTATTTTGTCCCTTGTTTTTCTCTCCACAGAATTTCCTAATACTGCGGCGTTTCTCCTTTTCAATAATTTTATACCATTTTTCACATTTTAGCTCCTCAATCCTCTCCCATCTTCCTTTTGATTTTTTCCCTGTCTTTTGTTCTTGTTCCATAGTTGACTGTTTTCATATCTGTATACAAGAAAGATATACCCCTTTATTTATACCATTTGAATAATTGTGTTGCTTCCTTCTTACTCTCTTCTTTTCTATGCTATCTTCTTCAGAATTTTCTTTCCCTATTCTCTTCCTTTTTTCTTTCACATCTCACCTTCTAAATTTCATGTCCTATGACCTACATCAAAGCATGTTTCATCCCTTCATCCTTCTTCCCTCACTATGCACTCAATATGTTTTTGATGCTTCTCCTAGCGGCTACATGAGCCACATTCCTTCCCTTATCGTTCCTCTACTCTTCTACCTCAACGCGTAACTCAAACTGTCGATATTCATAATCGATCTCCCATTATTTCTCATCTACTCTTCTAGCTCCCTCTTATTCTATTATTCACTCATCACTCCATCCTCCCTTCTCTAAAATAATTAACACAATATCTTGCCAGCTTCTTTTGTTATTCAATCCTTGCCATACAACCATTCCCCACATAATCTTCCTTTCCATATCTTTTTCGAATGCATAAGTTTTTCTTCCTATCTTATCATCTTATATCAATTGTTAAATTTTGACTCCTCAATCATCCTCATCTTTCTTTTGATGATTATTTTTTCTCTAATTCTTCATTGTCAAATTCTCCCATACGTATGTACGTGAAGAACCCTCCTTCCTCTCTCACATTATGTGGATTCTATTGCTCCTCCCCTCCTTTCTTCTGGCTCCTTGAACTTTTTATAGTTCTCCTTTTCATGATTCTTCCTTTTCATCCTACAGAATCCCGTGGCCCATTGCCAGCTCCAATACTCAGTCGGTTCTTTTCTCCTTCTTCTCTTACCATACATCCTGATATCCACAATTCTACCCCTAGCGCTCACCTTCGACAACGTTTCCCTAACCTCCTTATTTTCCCTCCTATCTTAAAACCCTATATTATTGCTCCATATCCTAATGTTTGAAAAGTTCATCTTAAATCTTTGAATTCCTTCACTCCTCCTCGATTCCCTCCCTTTCATCTATCCGTCCACTATTCTTTCTTTTTCTTGTTTTAAATCTTCTCTAATCCTTATTATCTAAGATTTTTTGGTTTTAAAGTAGGTCAAAACATAGAATATTCATTAGATTAAAAGGTAAGATGAGACGTCAAATGAGTTTCTTCTATTTTATATCCATTTCGTAATCAATGAAAATAATAATGTTCAATTTGGACGTGGAAATTCAATTTGCGTGGAGGTCTTGAAAAACGAAGGGATTAACTACGAGTCAACTAACTTTTTTCTGTTCTTGCGTTGAAAGAGGCGGTGGCAAGCACGTCCCATAGACGTCACCACGTAATCACAATGGTTAGTGCGATTACGATCAGCTAATGACAGAAAAAGGCGACCCCCTCGTTAGAGAATGCCGACACGATCTGCCCGATCACAAAAGTTAACTTCAGAGCTGTGCTGCAGGCCAAGAGGGTAGCAGTGAAAAGAAGTTGAACAAGGAATCGATCCATTAAATGAGAAAGTTGCCTCCAGGGGACGATTTACATGAATTTAATTTCAACAATTTAGTATGTTTCACTTGAGCTTAATAGAAAAATCATCAAGTTAAAATTTGTATGTCAAAGTGGTACACTCACAAATGAGCTTTGACCTGAAATAAAATTCCTCAGGAAAGACGACAGAATTTGAGACTGAAATATATTCACTTCATCCATAAACAGAGAAACAACAGTGGGAGGGGGGGGGGACGATACAAAATTTTTCAGATGGTATATAAATTGCTTTTAATCAGCCTTGAAGGGTGTCGACTAGTTTTATACGTTTAAACAGGGCACAATAATATCCAGTAGTATTATCTATGTTGAGCCAGACATCAGTATTGTTAAGTAGTGAAGACAAATTCAAGTCAGAATCTAAATATATCATTACATAGGGTCATAATCGAGGTCATAATAAATATTATCGATTTAATTTAATTAAAAAGTAGTTCTCCTTTAAGGAGCGAATGTAGAAATACATAGT